>PVHP010027420.1:0-23888 GCA_004024765.1 Zapus hudsonius | reverse complement strand
TTTTTGTTTCATAATTACAACTCTCAGATTATTAGTGCCTGTTATAGGAGCAAGTGTACGCCATTACATTTGAAATTGCAACTTGGTTTTATTTAAAATCTAAAATGTGTCTTCATTTCTTTCAAAATTATGATATGAGATCAAATACAGACCTGAAGAGTATAGGTAAATTTATTAAGCAAACAGTATTAATATTAAACATTATATTATCAGTTAAAAGGAAAAGATGAAAAGATAAAGAAGAATTATTGAAAATATTAGAGAGAAAGTATGAATTTGGCAAGAATTGGCCAGTTGATTAAGAATAAAAGCTAATAGCTCACCCAATACAAGAGAAGAAAAACATTAATAGTAGTAAAATAAAAATGCTAAACCAGGAAGTCTAAGTCCAGTAAATTATTCTACCTAAAATGAAGGAGAAATTCAGATAGCACTGAAAAACAGCAAGAGAAAAGGGACAAAATCATTTGAAGATGTGGGGGTTTGAATGTAAGTGGGTGGCTTCCATAACCTTAAGAATTTTTATTAAGATGAAGCTTCCTACATAGTCTTCAGCAGGGGGAATGCTGCTGGAGGTCTGTAGTCCAGTCCTATTTAGTGTGTCCAGAGCCACTTGGTGCTCTTGCTCATAGTCCTGCTTGTTGGTGCTGGTTTTTCTCTCTCTGCTATGGAACTTTATGGAAGAGGGCCACTTCTGCCATGATGAGCCTTCCTCTGGAATCTGTAAGCTTGTAATAAACCCTTTCCTCCCATAAGCTCTTTTGGTCAGGTGTTTATACCACCAATGAAAAGGTAACTGAAATAGCAAGTTGTCATTATCTAAAAACATTTCTGTAGGAAGTCTAGGAGATAAAGAATGGATATAAGATAGCAAATCAAGTCAATGTGAATGTTTAAAAGGCAATATTGAACCCAACTACATAGGTACATGTAAAGAGTGAATATAAAGTATCTTAGAATTACCACATTTTTCCCAAATATAAAATAATTATGGAGTAACATGTATTGGTTTGCAAAGGCCCATATTTTGACCCCCAACACAATAAAAAGATTATCTCTTTTTGATTACATTTAAAGCTGAAGGAATAATCAAAATACTGCAATTGGAAGAACAGATTTAAAAACATTATCCAACTCCGTGTTTTCTACAATATATGCTTTTTATTAGTTCCTGTTTATTTTACAAAGTGATGAGCATCATTATGACATTTTCAATCATATAATTTCCTCATATTCACCTCCCCATTGGTCTTCTCCTGTTGGTCCTCTTTTCTTTCTCAAATAGTCCATTTTCTGTTTTCATGTTATATATATATTGTGTGTACAGATATGTAGATGATATGGATATATAGAAAGCGGTAGACAGAGGTAAAGATGTATGATATAGATTCCCTGTATGATAAAAGTGGCATATTTCTGATTCTGACTTATATTGTATAATATAATGACCCTTGGTTCTTTCTATTTTTCTATAATAGACATGATTTTGCTCTCTTCCTTATGCTTAATAAAAATGTAGGATGGAATTTGAAGACACTATTTGTTTAAATGTATGGAAAATGATACATATAAAATAAAAGCAGAAATCAAAAATAACCATAATATTTACATTAATAGGAAAGAGAATTAATTTTGATACAGAAATTGTTCTTAAAGCCAAAATACAATATTTTGTAATAATGCCAACATTAATGAGAAAATGTAAAAATTATTTAAATATGTGTTCCTAAGATATGTTACCAAAATAACAGACAGTGTGATAAAGAAGTAAAGGAAGAAATTAATTCAGCAATGAGTCTAATACTCTAATACTCCAACACTAAATTTAATGAGCAACACTGAAGTCTAGACAGATGACAAATAAGGAAGCAAGAACTGACGAACATTGTAAATCAGCCACGTGAAGTGAACCTATAATAGCAGAACACACTTTCTGTAATAGCACATGGAGTACTAAACAGGAGAGAAAATATTCTTGTTCATAACATAAATCTTAATACATTTGAAAAGACGTAAATCACACGGAGTATGTTCTCTGAAGAGAACAGGTTACCATTAGAAATCTCTCACACAGGTAAATTTATAAAACATATTCCTGCTTAAAATACAGGCCAAACATTTAAAGTAGAAGAAATGAAATGCTCTGAGATAAATAAGAACTCAACATACCAAGATGTTGGGGTAGGCAAGGATTTACCAGTTGAAACAGGGGGCAGATTCTCAAGAAGACAACTTAGAATTTTTAAGCATTAACATTTCCTCAAGCATTCCTGAAACCACTTCTCACTGCTTTGTTAGGAATGACTCAAAAGACCAGCATGGAGGCCTTAAACTGGCTAAAAACTAAAGGTAAAATGGATGACAGTAAATACAGTTATGGCCCGTGTCCTGATCCAAAGCTAACAATAGTTAAACGTTAATCCTGGGATAAGGCAACCTCTGTTTCAAACATCCTTCTAGGATTCATGGCCACACAAAACAGACTTTAACTGATCCAAAGATAAAGCTCACAACATGGGCAGGGGAGATGGCTCAGCGTTTAAAGGTGCTTGCTTGCAAATCCTTATGGCCTAGGTTCTGTTCCCCAGTACCTAGGTAAAGCCAGACACCCTGGGAGTGCCCATTCTCTCTCTCTCTCTCTCTCTCTCTCTCTCTCTCTCTCTCTCTCTCTCTCTCTCTCTCTCTCTCTCTCTCTCTCTCTGTTTCTCATGGATAGAAAAATAAAAAGTAGGGCTAGAGATGGTGGTCAGTGATAAGTGTTTGCCTGTGATATGGTTCGCACACAGTGCCCAAAATAATTGCAACTCCCGAATCGTGCATTCATATCTTAAGTCCCCCAAAGCACTGACATACTCTGGTGGAATTTTAAAATATCACACACATTTATTTATCAAGATAAGGATGAAAGGAAAAGGAGTGGAGTAACTCAACACCACTTGGCCTGATGAACTCATAAAAAAATATCATCTAAAAGAAGAGATGAAAGAGACATTCTCTTAAGAAAAAAAAAACTGAAAAAATAAAACCCATAGTAGGATCGGAGGGAGGGAAAAGATTCCATTTACTACCTTTTTGGAGAGCATGATCTGTGTGTATATGTGGCCAGGTCAGAGCAGGAGCTCTGATCTCTTCTGATGATAAAATCTTGTTGGAGGAGGACCCTCAGGAAAGACCTGCCTTCATCTAGGTGGGCGAGGGAAATGGACTTGGCAAAACTGTGTGAGGTCATAAGGGGGCATCCTGGCTGTCTATCCCAGAATCTACCTTCATCTGTTCTCCCACACCAGCATTGACAATGCCCTTGAGTTCTATGAACAATACTACAAGCAAAGCTAACAGCCACAAAATGTGGTTGAATACTTTTCCTGTTGGTCAGAGGTAAAGTGCAGATTTCCAGCTCATAGCTTTGGTCATGCTAGGTGGAAAGTAGTTCTCATACTTACTTAACTTGATAAGAACTACAAGGACAAAGGCACAAGTCACCTGGTTGTTTCTTCTCTTTGATATGCCCAAGCTGTTTCAAAAGTGAATCACTATTACTTTGTTAAAAAGCTAGCTTATCCTTTCCTCTGGTTTCTGTACCACTCTTTGGGAAGTTGCTTTTAGGGAGTGTTTACAAACCATAAGCCACCTTAACCTAAGGATCAAGGTCATTTTTTTCAGTTCTCTGGAAACAAATAATGTTTGATAAAAGCTGGACTCATGCTCTTCTCTTCCAGTCGTTTTCCTCTTCCTCCTTTGCCTCTCTTTGCCTCTTCCCTTTTCTGCACACTGTCAGAGCAAACACCTGGATACCAAAAGCTGGATTTCTTAGGAATATAGTAATTTTGGGGCAAACATTTAGAAATTGGAAATGTTTTATATAATGCCAGTAGCTAAAGGCCAAGCATTGTTACACGATGAGTGATTAAGAAGAAAATATATCATTGCCTTCTTTAAAGCCCAGACAGAAGAAAAAAATAATGATGGATATAAAAGCAAGAATGGGTGACAGTGATGAAAAGAAATGTGTGACAGATGATTCCCCCGTGATTTTAAAGGTTGAGAATGAAGAAGAAAGCCATGGCTGGTATACGTTTTAATATCATTGGGTAGCAAAATAACAACAAAAATTATATTCCAGGGCTGGAGAGATGGCTCAGCGGTTAAGGCACTTGCCTCCAGTGCCTGAGGCCCCTGGTTCAATTCCCCAGGACCCACATAAGCCAGACCCACAAGGTGGTGGCCCTGGTGCTCTCTCTCTCTCTCTCTCTGTATCTCTCTCTCTCTGTATCTCTCTGCTTGAAAATGAATAAATAAAAAATATTCAAAAAAAGAAAGTAAAACAAAACAAAAAAAGAGAAAAAGAAGTCTTTAAAAAAACTTATAAAAATTATATTCCAGTTGATTAGCAAAGTGAATGTAAACATACTTTTAAAAGAAATTATTGGTGGGAGAAGAAATAATAGTTTTAAAACTTTGATTGTTTCTCCAAAGTAAAAAGTGCAAACTAGATACAAATGAAATTTAATTAGCTGTGTCAAAAGCATAATCTATTCTTATACATTCTGTTGTTAAAACTGAGGGCCTTTACTATGTGATATCTAAGGACTTTTAACTTCTTAATAAATAATTTCAATGCCATCAATTTTTTGGTGCTCTCCTATATTTGAAGTAAATAATTTTTGGCTATTAAACATGTAACATGTTATACTTATAATCAAGTGAAAATGAATTAGTGGTTATTTCAGTCGAAAGAATTCTGTGTTATGGAATGTTTCCTTGTAAATAAACATTTGTTGAAGAGAATAGGGGTAGAATTATATTTTATTTGTTTGATTCTTTTCCTCACAGCCCCATCTTACTTGAAGTAAGCCATATAACACACATTTATTGTCTTCCCTCTATCATGAACTCTCTCTCTCTCTCAGTCCTGGAGTCTTCATTTACCAAAAGTTTTAATCTTATTGTCAGAAATCTCATGTTGTTAAATTTGATGTGAAGTTCTTGTTTTTATAAAAAAACTGTTACATAATTAATCTCAGATGGTAGAATTTTGGGGGCATCTTGCATAAAACCACACACAGGTCACTCTTACTTCCCTTCCACAGTACATACCATAGTCTACATTAATCAGATTAATTTCTCTCTCATTGTATTACTGGGTTCAAATATTAAATATTATTTATAATTCATTTGCTTGTTTATGGATGAGCACACGCAAAATGAAGTACATCAGTCTTAAGCTTTAACTTAGATCCAGGAGACTCTAGGTTGAATCCCGGCTTGCAATAAGAAGTAGGGTTCTCATGTGTATCAAGCCAGAAAGAGAAAGGTTATGAAATGATATAGAAAAAATTCAAGTACAAACCTCAAAACAGTGTCTATCATGACAAAAAAACACAGGTAGGTTACTATAGCAGCAACAAGAAGACAGTCGTTGCTTTCCTTCTAAACAAAGGCATTTCACTCTTCATTTTTAGAAAGAATAATTATGATAGCATAATTTATCAAACTTATGAAAGGTGATTCTTTTGTTACAAGATAAATCTTTTCGAAAGATAACTTTAATTTCATTAATACCACATTTGATTTTTTAAAAGTATTTTTGTAAGCTTTAATCTTTTATACATTGTAACTCCTGAGAGTTATAAATATGGAGAAAATTTACTTCAATGTTTATCACTGGCTAGCAGAAGATACAATCTACTATCCTCTGTAGAAAGTAATGCTAATGTTAATATGCTTATACAAATGTCATGCTCAGTATATAAGTTCACACAATCTAGAAATGTTCTCTACCCAGTCAACTCTTTCAAGCATACCAAATCAACCTAATGTCACATTATTCTTACTAAAGATTTAGTATTTAATTGAAAATGTGGGCACAGATTATAACTATCATTAATTCTATTTTCTGAAGACGAGGATTTTGATGCTGTAAATTCTATCTTTACTCTGTCTGCAGGCGTGGGTCTGCATATTACCTACTATTGGACTACTCAGGCTCTTTGACATTATTGCCAAAAAAGTGTGAGGTAGATCTCTGAAGCCAGTGTAGGGATCACTGCACCTATTCCACGGGCAATGACACAGGAGGCTCTTTCATCTTTTACACTTTCCCACATGTTAGGGCAAAGACACAGACAGATTTCAAGGGACAGGGAATTTTATAACCTTGAATGGACAGTGTATTTCTCAGATGGTTACAGAAGAAGATCATAATTTTCTGACTTCTAAACAAACTGAATATGGCCAAGGCAAACATTTTGTTCCAAATGAGTCTGCTTTTCAGAATTTATTTATTTGCTTTCCCAGAATATAAGAGAAAGTACTGTGTATTTTTTTCAACAGGATGTGGAACTAAGATTAGACAGACAAAGTGTACCTTTTGAAGTAACTCTCAAGTGAAGTTCATGAGGACTTCTTTTCTAAAGCTACATTACATCTCTGCTGTCAGTGCACATCAATTAAAATAATGTAAGAATGCATACCCTTAACTTTAAATATAATATTTTCCCTAAATATTTTATCTTTATTGCATATTGCTTGCTTTTTCATACTTAAGAATATCTTTTCAACAAATATTGTTTTACTATTCATTTCAAGGGAAAATATAAAGCTTCATAAAAGTGCTGTCATGTCTCAAGAAATTTACAACTAAGTTTGAAAGGAAAATAAAGGATCCAAATAAATATCACAGAAAACAGTATATCACTGTACTATAAATGCCACATGGGCAGTTTCTAGACTTTCAAAGAAAGTGTAAATGCTCTTTAAAGTAGTGATTTAGATTGAGCCATGATAGATGGACAGGATCTTGAGATAGCATTAATATATTTATTAAGAGAAATGCTAGGTATTATTTTCACAATCAAAGTGTATTATTGATGTGCCCAGTGTACTCTGGAAAGTCTGACAAGAATGAAATGGAGGTATAAACATGTGAAGATGATTCTACAGAGGATCCAATAGCTACTTTTGTTTTATCCATTTCTAATACAACTCACTTCAATTTAAAATGATTTTCAACCATGGAAAAGAAAGAAAAATGTTTCTCAAAGATGTTCCCAACTGAATTGTAAACTAAATTAAACCCCACTTCCATTAAAAAAAAGCAACAATCAAACAAACAAAAAGATATTGACAGTATACCCCAGCATAATTGTTCTTTATTCAACTATAAGTGTTTCATTCTTTCTTGGGACTTAGGTATATTTTTTTTTTTGGTGAACCTGTGGAATGGGTTAAAAATATTTCCACCATAAATTAAAATGTGTTAAAAATACAAAATATCGATTGATTTTCCTTTGAATTAAAAACCTTTTTTTCTGTTTTTTTTTTTTTAATTAAATAGGAACTTTGTATGGATACATCATGTGTGCTGGTTCCAACATTTCCCTCCTCCATTCCCCATTCCACTGGGGGCCCTTCTCAGTGTGATTGCTGGTATTCACCAGGGAGTTGTGGGTTATGAGTTGTTAGCACATCAGTTGGTCAATCGGAGTGGGGGCAATTATCTCTGGAAATCCCTCCCATCCTGTCTCTCTTACATTCTTTCCACCCCCTGTTCTGCAAATTTCTCTGAGCCTTGGTGGGTGTGTTTCTAAGTCTACTTTAGTATTGAACTCTCAGCAGCTTCTGCCTTTCTGCTGTGGTGTATTTTGAATATCTGTCTCCATCACCCTGGCTCAGGTTGTCAGGCTCGCTGTGAAGCAGCACTCTTGCTCATCTCTCTACCTTCTCTGTGGTTTCACCTGGGTCCTAGCTTATGTGTTATGATCGGTTCATCTCCAGACAGGGAGTTAGCTATCTTTTCTTGTCTTGATAGATTTTGGTAAGAAAAACAGGTTTTCCAATGGAGAATGAGATCTGGGTAGGTTAAAGGGGATAAGCACTGTTAATTTAGAGAGATTTTTATGAATGTGCCTCACTGTTGGAGAGACTAGTGGGGGCCTCTGGTTGGCGTCCATAATATTGGTCTACACAGAATTCTGACTTGGTTCCCAGTTCTAGCTGTGGGTTCCTTTCTACTGAGCAGATCTCTTAGCCATTGAGAGAACCATTGGATATTCACCTATATTCACCATTGCACATGTGTGTACAACTTGTCAGGCTGGTTGCTTTCATATAGCAGTGTCCCCTGCTGGGACAAAATGTTTTTAGCCATTTGCTCCCAGTAGCTCATGTAGCAGTTTCCAGTACTAAACCTGCTAGCTATCCGGGAACTGGCTTCCTTCCAAATTCCCAGCCAGATATCTGGATGCATATTCTGTTTTGGTAGCATGTGAAGTCCTCAGCAAAAGGATCTTACCTTTATCTTAGGCTAGTAATCAAGTGCTTAGATAGAAGCCTGCCTTTGTCTGGGGACTATGTAGGTCTCACCTAACAACAGCTCAATGTGGGTTGTAACCAATTTCTGGAACTGGGAGTCACAAGCCTGAGCTTGTTTTAAGGCGAGGCTTCATCATACCCTTTCCAGGGCCCTTCTTACATGACAGTCCCTCCATGCTCTTGTTGAAGGTTAAGTCTTTTAGCTATACAGGAAAAAGGTTTCTATGGTACCAATTTATTTTGGATATTGTTTTGTGTATATCTCCCCCAACAAAATGTACTAAAATAAATCTGTATAAATATACTGGTATGAAAGTTAATGCAGAAGCATTGTTTTGGCTGCAACAACACAATGAAAATAATTGGTCACATGCCTTTATTGCACAGCATTAGGGATTTTAAAGTAAATTAACATTAACACTTAGAAAATGAAATAAGTTGATATAATAGAAATGAAAATATGACAATAAGATATAATTCTTAAATGTAAGTGTTAATGTCTAAATATAAAAATACTATATATCTTATTTAGAAATGAAAACTTAAAGTAATAAAGTAATTTGTAAATTATTGAAGTATTCGCTTGCAGAGTGAAATTTTCTGCAGAAGGATATAATTTCATTTAATTCTAACTTTATTTGAGCATACCTAGTCTAGTTTGTGAAGGTATTCTTATAGATGTATATCATGCACTCTGACTATGCTCATCTTTTAAAATTTAGGATCCACAAATGAGAGAAAACAAATGAGCCGGACTTATTTTGTTTGCTAGCATGATTTCCAGTTGCATCCAATTTTCTGCAAATTGCAGGTAACAATGCATCCTTCTCTATGACACCATAAAATTCTATTGTGTATATGAGCTATGTATTGTTTAAAATCTATTCTTCTGACAGATACCTAGGCTGATCCCATAACTAGGTTTTGTGTGAATAGCAGCACAATAAACCACACATTGCAAGTATCTCTGTGGGAAAACTGTTTAGATACCTTCAGGTATATTCCCAGAAATGGAGTAGCTGTCAAATAAAATTACAAGTATTTTAAAATGTATGCACAACAACGGAGATAATAAATTGAGTGAATTGACAGCCCATAGAATGGCTTAAAATTTTTGCTACACATCTATTTGAGAGAGGACTAAACTTTATATTAATATAAAGAAGCTAAAGACAAAATACCAAGAAACAATCCAATTAATACATAGTCTAATGAACTCAACACATGTTTGTAAAGATGAAATACAAAATGGCCATGGAAATCTGTTCCTTTTGACTTTTTTAGTGATGTTAAGATGTTAATGGAAAAGTAACAACAAACAATATCAAGCATGCATTTCTCTCTCTCTTTCTTATTTTTTTCTGTATTATCCATGAATTAGATACATTGAGTGAGCAAATAATGTGTTGGAGTCCCCAGTTCCCTGATTTCCCTCTTCCCTTTCCCCAGTCAGCTAGGTATCCTCCTCTGTGGGCAAACTCGATCAGTCCATGGGGTAGGAGGTTATGGATAGCCTAGGAGTCAAACCTGTTCCACCTCCCTTTGTATGTTGTTACTGAGGGGGGCCATGTCTCTGGAAATTCTCCCCCACAATGGCTCTTACAATCTTTCTGCCCCTCTTCCTCTCAGTTCCCTGAGTCATGGTGGGTGAGTATCAAGGTTGCTTTATTGTTGAGGTCTTAGGGGCCTCTGTACTTCTGCTTTAGGTTGTGTTGAAAGTTGTTGGTGTTTGTCTCGCTGGTTTATCCTGTGTTGACTGATTGGTTGTGGTTATAGGTCTCTTGCTATCCCACCACTCCTCGGGTTCCATGTGGATCATCCATGGTAGGTCTGGGGTGGCTCATCTCTAGCCAGGATGTCAGCTATTGGCCTGCATTTTGGTTCTTTGGGGTTGGAAAGACCACAGCTCTCTTGCTGCATCAAGGCATAAATTGAATGCATATTTGCTCCCTGAATGTTGGGTTTTTATTGTTTTTTTTTAACTCCTAAGAATAAAGATAGATCTTTATAAATATTTCTGATTATTCTTATATTGTAACAGAGTATCATGTTCCATGTGACCATATCATTGGAAAAATATAAACTAATAAATTTTTCCATGAAATTATTTATTAATATATACATTAAATATTTATTGTATGTAGACTTTACATTTTTCTTACTTAAGAGAGAGAGAAGGAGAGAAAGAGAGTGAGGATGAGTATGGGTGATCCAGGGCCTCCTGTCTGTGCAAACTAACTGTAGACACATTTACCACTATATGCCTGGCTTCACTTGAGTACTGAAGAATCAAACTCGGGCAGCTAAGCATTGCAAGCAAGTGCCTTGAAACACTGAGCCATCCCTCCTGCCCATATTTTGTGTAAATTTAATAGTAGATGCCACTTTTTTTTTCAGAAAAAAAGGATGTATTCTTCCAGCAATTGACAGTTCATATGCTGACTTACAAAGTGTGTAGTTGGTATGGCAACAAAGGCAATGACAGTGCAAAAGAAGAACAGGAAAGTCAGGCCAGGTAGCAGGAGCAGAAGATGCACCAATGGATCATGACTCCCAGGCAAAGAATAGAGAACTTTTAAGAGTCTCTAGCTAGCCTAGTGTTCCAGGAGAAAAGTACTTCTGAAGAAAAGGAATAAAGACTACTCAGTAATTGTCACGGTGACAACATGAGTCCAAGAGTAAGTGCTCTAAGTGTAGCAATCAAATGATGAGCATTTTCTTGTGTGAGCCATGGCTGTTCATATTGAACCATGCAACCTTCCTTAATTTCACCTCCCACTGATAGACGTAGGACTCCTATTTTCTATAATAATTATTCAGAAACTGAAGTGGTTATTTATTTTGGTAGTTGTAACTATCTTCATCAAGGTCATTTTATGTGCTTATTTTCATCTGTCATTAGCTGCATTATTTCCTTGTGCATATTGCACTTAATTTTACTTCAAAGCATGTGCTAAATAATCATTTTTAATGTCTGTAACTTGACTCTAGTTGGATGTGGCTTATATATCCATTATTGAAATTTCACTTAAACGCACACACACATACACACACATTTTTTATATTTAATACAAAGCATGTAAGTCTCAAAAAGATGTGATGAGCCTATTTAAATAAGAAAACAAAACTACAATTTCTCCTGATTACATCTAAGGATCCCACTGTGTTGAATCTCAATAAGCCAGAGTAATTGTGTGAATAAGCATTGTGTATTATGCAGTCAGATGCGTTATCCATAGCCTGACAAAGACCAAGATATTTTAGCTGACTGAATTTCAAATGTAAGCCTTCCATTCAAATTGTAGAGTCATTCAGAACTTTTAAAAAGTGGTCATCTGTCTAATTACTGAGGTTTACCTCATATCTAACCTGGGGTTGTTAAAAGCTTACTAGGTGATATTTATAATTTCATTCAGGTTTTATTTATAATAGTAAATTCAATATATTGAATAAAAAGAAATGCAATTCCATTCTTGAATGTATCAATAAGCATCTAATCAAATCAGTCATGTTGGTACTCAAAATACCATCAAATTTTATTTCAGGATGAGTTTTTGTATAGAACTGATTAATACTGAAAGAGAACCTAATATAAATGTAAAATGGCATAGAAAAGTGACGGGAAAACAAATAAGTTAAAAAATATTTATTCATAGTCCATCCATAAAACATTTTAGAGTGATGGTGTTTATATATTAAACTATGATACATATTGTGATTGTCTTTATGAGGCCAAAATATACATCACTATCCTTGAATGAAATACAATTGAAAATAATTTGGTACAATATAACTATGAGACCACCTGGACTCCAGAACATTTTATCTGAAGCCTTTTCCTATAGGCACAAGTCAGAATATACAAAAGACAATGCTCCTGAGATGGAAAAAAATTCACTACTCAACACATTATTATGTTAAAATGTAAAAATATCTATTAAGGTTCATATATGGAGGAAAATTGCCCTCATAAAAAGATAACCAATACTGTACAAGTAATGCATATAAACAACACACCAATAAGTGGTTAAGAGTGAAGGCAGGTGCTACCAACTATAGCCTCATGAGATTGACACTATTTCTTCTGGCTAGGAAGTATCCACCTCAAGTGAGTGGATAAAATATTTGACAAGAACAACTGCCAAAACCAAAAGATACTGTAGAAACAATGGTGCTGTTCATGAGAGCCACCTGGACCACAAAGGCATCATAAGACACTGGAGAAACCAGTGTGCTCATTGATGACAGTTCAAAGGGAACTCTTGCACATTTGATAAAAATGAGATCACCTTGTTACTTCTTAAAGGAACAGACTAGATATCCATTAAGCAATGCTCCACTGTCTGCAGTTTACTTTTTAAAAGTCTCTGAACACAAAAACCCCTAAGCTCACAACATTAAAGCAGCCTTAATACTTACCCACCACGACTCAGGGAACTGATCGGAAGAGGGGGTGGAAAGACTGTGAGAGATGTGGTGGGGGACACTATCCAGAGGCATGACACCCCTCAGAAACGACACACTTGGGCCAGGAGAACCGGGCTGAATACTAGGCTATCCATGGTCCCCTACCACAAAGACTGATCCAGAAGGCCCACGGAGGAGGATATCCAGCTGACTGGGGATAGAGAAGGGGGGCAATGAGGAATTGGGGGTAACAACTCATTGTTGGCCCACTAAACAATGTAACTCATTATGGAAAATAAAAGAAAAAAGAAAAAAGAAGAAAACGCTTTTAAAAAGTCTCTGATACTAACATATTTAGATTGGGTTAAAGTATAACTCACATCCAATTTAATATGTAAACAGTGAGGTCACATCTTCAATAGTTTCGATAAATGCATATCTGCAGATACAACCCATGTTAAAGTGCTGCATGACTTTGCACTTTGAGGATCAAGTTTTTTTTTAAATATATATTTATTGTCCATAATGAGTTACATTATTTAGTGGGCCAACCATGAGTTGTTATCCCCAATTCCCCGTTGCCCCCCTTCCCCCTCCCCAGTCAGCTGGATATCCTTCTCCGTGGGCCATCTGGATCAGTCTTTGTGGTAGGGGACCATGGATAGCTCCTTCTTCAGCCTGGCTCCCATGTCTCAAGTGTGTAGTTACTGAAGGTTGCCAAGTCTCTGCTATTCTCCCCCATCATGGCTCTCACAATCTTTCCACCCCCTCTTCCGCTCAGTTCCCTGAGTCGTGGTGGGTGAGTAATAAGGCTACTTTAATGTTGTGAGCTTAGGGGTCCTTCTGTAGAAAATCCTTGGTCACTATATCTTTCACATGTGAATAGGAAATGACCCCAGAATAGACTGCCAAGAAATCTTCAGTTGACACTGAATGATGGGTTCCAATAACTAAGGAAGAACCTCTAGTCCATCGGGATATGGTTAAGTTGTTCCATGTCGTCATGAAAACAGAAAGAAATCCCCAAATATATAACCGTGTTAGTTTAGAATAATCATCACATACTGTTTTTTTGGAAATAACTCCTTGTAGTGCTGAAACCTAGTATTAACTTAAGCACTGAAAGTTTAAGGAAATTGCCCAGTCCTCAAACACTAGAAAAATGGAGGAGTGTGGATGAATCCTGTCTTCAGTTTCAAAATATTTAATATTTAATTATTTATTTATTGCATAATTTTGGAACAGAATTCTTTCAAGGGAGACGAAAGAATGACTCATGTGTGTCTCTAGCTAATCCAGGGGAACCTAGATGAGTTTCATCAAAGTGATGACTCCCAATATTAAAGGTTAATTTTCAGAGCAACTCAGAGGTTATCTCTGCCTTTTTCTCTAATAAATGCAGTAGATCCAAAAAATCTTGGAATTTGGATTTCTTTTACATTTTGTAGTTTTTAAGTGTAGTGTTTTGCTTTTGGATGTACATTTTAAAAAGAGCAATAGGCTTATTGTTAAAATTACGATGGAAATGTGGAGTTGATATTTATTCATATTTGTGGAATACTTCATTGATTAGTCACAGGAAGAATGTCAACATAGGGAAACAGAAATTAAGCAGATGTCAATTATACGATATGTTAATAACTATGATGAGTGAAATAGAGTTTTTTCATGTTTGTTGCAGTTGCTTAAATGTGATCGACTTAATGAATTAATTCCTATGCAAGGGAGGAATCAGGGGCAGAGACCTTGATGATTATCCTCCCTTGGACCATGCCGTCAGGTTGAATTCATGGGCTTCATTTTTCATTGGGGCAAAGGTCAATGAAGTCATAATATCTATATTTTTGGCAGGGTAACAAATTAACCTTATGCTTATGCAGTATCATTACTTATGAAGGAAAGGATGGGCTCAAAAAATGTGGATCATTAAGGTCTGGAGAAATGGTTCAGTAGTTATAGAAACTTTCCTACAAAGTGTAACAACCCAGGTTCAGTTCTCCATTACCCACATAAAGCCAGGTAAAGAAAGTGGCACATTCATCAACAGTTTGTTTGCAGTGGCTGGAGGCCATGGCTTATCTGCCCTATTTCTTTTGTTTCTTTTTTTTTTCTATCTCTCTGCTTTCAAATACATAAATAAAAAATATTTAAGAAACATACATCATTAAAAAAGGCAGGATAGCTGAAGGGCATTTGTCTATCTTCCCCAAGCCCCATAGCTTAATATTAATACTGACTCTAAGAAGGAATTCATACATATGAAAAATTAGTACTTGAGGAATTTGTCTTTATAGTATTTAATCACAATAATATTCATTATACAAGAGATGCTTAGGTGATCAAATTTTCTTACTATCTGCTTTTTTAAAAAGTATAAATATGTTATAGTAACTTATAGGAATATTTTATTTTCATTTGCTCTATTTTTTCAATTAAATGGTACCTTTTCCTTCTTTGTAAATTCCACCCATTCTTATCTAAAACATTAACTTAAAATACATTATTCCTCCTTAATTAAGTTTACAATTTGGAATGAATGCCATGATATAGGAAACACTTTGTAACAAAGCAATGCTAAAAAGTACATAATCAGTGAGGACATCGGAGGTTTATTTTCCTTTCAAAAGCAGTCTTATTTTAGTTACTGTTCTTAAAATCATCAACTATTTTCAAAAGTAGAAAAGTCAGAGGAACAAGGCTTAGTAGGAGCCCAACTATGTTCAGAAGCAACCTACTTCCACTGCAAAGTCCATATATCTGAAAATTTATTTTACAAATACCTTAAATGGCATATTACTTGCTCTGAAACCATGGTGACCCGAATTAAGTCCTCTGAGACCATATTAAAAAAAAAGTTGGATTGATGGCAGGAGCTTTCAATCTCAATGCTAGACAGTGGAGAGAGTTGGATGCCTCTGGTTTCCTCATCTGGTAAGTTCCAGGATAATAATAGCTCCTGTCTACAAAGACATTGCTGGTACCTGAGAACCAACATCAGAGGTTGTACTCTGACTTCCCATGCATATTTCCTCACATCAGTGCCTTCACACACCACATATGAATGTACACACTTACATAAACAAAAAATAAAAAAAATAAATTACTGCAAAAATAATTATTCAAATTTTAAAGGACAATTTATTATGTTGCAAAAATCTTGATCAAGAACCAAAAAAAAATCAGATGTGAATAATAGAAATCAGTACTAGAAATGTCTGGATTACCTACTGTCCATGAGGAGTACTTTTGTTATAGGGAAAATACTGTACAGTTTTTAGTCCAGAAGGGGATGCAATATTAAATGAAGGATTCATATGTAACATACAAACCATATTAGTGTTATTGCTAAAAAAAGATGTGCACATTAATTCTTAGAATTGCAGAGTTGAATCACACTAAGGCTGGTGGAACCAGGCTGGCTCCTAGGATATCCATAATCCCCTACCCCATGGACTGATCCAGATTTCCCATTGAGGAGGATATCCAGATGATTGGGGTTAGGGAAGAGGGGCATTGGGGAAATGGGGACAACAACTCATTATTTGTTCATTGAATTTATCTCATTATGGATAAAAAAACTAAATAAAGTGACAAAATAATTGGAGAGTTGATGAATCTGGAGAGGATATTTATTATTACAAGAAAGATTTTAGAGAAGATGGGATGGTAAGCAAAGCATTGCCACTCACATCATAAATAAGGACAAAAATTGGCCAAACCATATATAATTTTAGGAACAATAAATCTGTTGATGTCAATTTTTAGCAATTATGACTGAAATGTCTATAAATGTCTATTTACTGGTGTTTGTGGGAAGACATTATTCTAAACACAGGTGGTGAGATACCAAGAAGCAAAAATGTTAGGTCACACAGTAAGCCTATATTCAGCTGTGTAGGGAAAAAAAGAAAAACTCCTTCCAAGCTCTACCACAAAGTGGTTGTACCATTTTGTACCCATGTCATCCATGCTTCAGAGTTTTCTTAGCTCCATCCATCCTGTTGTCACTGTTCTGAGTAAAGGTGGCTGGAACTAAGAGGTTCCAGGACACATAAGAGGCAGAATAACTTCTTGTGTTTGGATTTTTGTAATAGGTATAAGATCTATGATTAACTTCATTTTTTTAATGAACAATTCCACTTGGAAGTTTCCAAGATGCCCTTAAATAATGAAGGAAGAACTGAGAGAACATTCAGCTATTAGGTTATTCACCATTGTTGCAGTCAGCTTACCCTGTTGCTGTGCAGAAAGAACCCAAGTAAAAGTGGCTTGTGGAGGAATGGCTTTATTTGGTTTACAGACTGGAGGGGAGAATCCATCCTGACAGGGAAAATGATGGCATGAGCAGAGGGGTGGACATCACCTCTTCCACAGCACTGCAAACAGCGGCAAATGGTTATGCCAAACACTGGCAAGGGGAAGCTGATTTAGAACCCTGATAAGCCCACCCCGGACAACACAGCTCTACTGAAGTTTTAATTCCATAACTGTAATCAGCTGAGCATTGATCACTGAGAACACATTCATTTGTTTGTAGGGGACACCTGGATCAAACCAGGAGAGTCGGCCTTTGGCCCCCACAAACTAATAATCATACATGATATAAATACCATGTGTTCAGCTCAACTCTTAAGCCCCCACAACTTTCAACTGTGCCATAATACCAAAAATAAACCCTTAATGGCACAGAACATTCACACTGCAAAATATGACGCACAGCAAAAACAGAATGAACCAATACAAGATTTGAATCAAACAGGGCACCATCAATCTCTAACTCCAAGTTTAATGCCTCTAACTAATAACAAGTCTCTTGGAGATCAAATTCCACCCCTCCAGCTCTGCTACTCACAGTCCAGGAAACTTCATCTGGTGCTTGCAGCTCACTTTGGCAACCATCCATAGTCCTGGCATCTTTTTGGGTCTCCATTGCAACTCACAGTTCATCCTCATGGTTCCATTGGGCTTCCATGCTGGCAATCTAGCATATTTGCTTCACACAGCTGATGGCCATTTTTCAAAACAAACTCTGTTGCAAATCCAATGACCTTCTCTTCCTACATTTGTTATACTCCACAGAACCAGGTGGGCTACCAACTTCTTAATCCAGGGGGGGAACAGAGCATTCAGGCCCCTTGCTTCAAAGAGTCTACATTCTTCCTGTTGTTCCAATGCAGACCAGCTGGCCCAATCTCAATGGTTGTAATCTTTCAAACAATTGCAGGTGAATGGGCAGCAGTTTCAACCCAAAGATGTTTCTTTCCATCTGTGCCATCTCTATCTGCTCACACCAATCCATCTTTATGTAAAGCAACACTGCACAGGTTCTCAGGACATGACAAGCAGAATGCAGCAGGCCTCTCACAGAAACTGCTTCTGGCACAGTCCTGACAAAGTTCTTTCTCACCCTCATAAGCCAAACCTCACAGTCCATAGTTCTTCCATGAAGTTGTGTTCACAGCACTGCGAGGCATCTCTTAGGACAAGGTTTCAGATCCTTCCATATTCCTCCTGGAAATCACTTCCAAAAGGCCAAACCACAAGATCAGGGTTCTAACAGCAACAGATCCCACATCCTGGTACCAAACTGTTGCAGTCAGCTTAATATGTTGCTTCGCAGAAAGAACCAAAACAAAATGGCTTGTGGAGGAATGGGTTTATTTGGTTTACAGACTCGACAGGAAAATCCATCCAGGCAGGGAAAACGATGGCATAAGCAGAGGGGTGGATATCACCTCCACCACAGCACTGGAAACAGTGGCAGAAAGGTGTGCCAAACTCTGGCAAGGGGAAGCTGGCTTATAATTCCCAAAAGCCCACCCCCAGCAACCCAGCTCCATCAAGGTTGTAAAATCCAAACTTCTTTCAACTGAGGATCAACTATCCTGAATACATTAGTTTGTTTGTGGGGGACACCTGGATCAAACCATGACAACCATTAAATAAGAAAATATGCTAATGATAGGATTTAAATGTATGTTCCCATTATTTACATAATCCCATTCTCAGGCACAGAATTTCACTAATCACAAGTCCAGAGAACAGATTCTAGCAATTGAGGCAACCTTTAAGGAAGTTGTGTGATGAGCAAAAGAGTTATTCCCACAGCAAGGCAGAGATCCTATTGAAAGATGACAGAGTTAGACACCAAGGGTGCCCAAAATTATCAAAAACACAAATGCAGAGACTCTTAAAAACCTAATAATTATGCAAAATTTAAAGTCACCCACTACAAATCAGGGAAATTTGTGGAAGAGGTGGCTGAAAGAATGTAAGAGCCATCGTGGGGGAGAATATCTAGTGCATAAGTAGGTATTCTATCTTAGCTTTAATGGTTTTCTGTAATAACTTTTTATACTGAGCATATTGTTTTGTTAATATATATAATTTTATTCCAATTAAAAACATTAAAAAAGAAGAAAAGAATCCCTGATTTACCATGACTCACCAAGATGTCAGCTGACCACTAGGCCTTGTCTCTTTGTTGCCATGAGCCCAATATGCATTTAAATAGCCAATCCAACCCACGTGACAGGATGCCTGAAGTACATCCTCCAAAAGGTGAACCCCCATACATTCTCAAATAACCAATCTAATCCGTCCTGACCTAATGCCTAATGTACATGCCTGAAGGTATAGGAAACCTTGGTTCCAATCCCCAAGTGGATTACATGCTCAGGGCTCTTCCCAGCTTTATGCTCTAAGAGGGAAGCTTTCTTTCTACTTTGTCTACACCTTAATTCTTTGTGTTTTAAGTCAAAGGACTGGAGAGAGCCGCTGGCTTGGGGAGTTGTAGTGACCAGCACTCTAACTTTTGAAACTAAGCCCAACCAGAGCTGTGAAAGGCTCCATTGCTCTCAAAACCTGTAAGGTTTCCAACCATGAAAAGACTTAGAAGAAACTTAAAAGCATAATACAAATTGAAAGAAGTCAATATGAAATGACTGTTTATTGCATGACATTCATAAAGGAAGACTAAGAGGACAGTAGAAATGAAAATTAGTTATCATGGTTTAGGAAGACAGACACATAGGAAGAGTGTGGTAGATTTGTATATTATAAAACTATCCTATGTGATGCAGTATTCACAGTTACATACCACTTAGTATTTGGCAACTTCATAGCCATATGCACCTGTGAGTGAGCCACAATGTAAATTATGTTCTTCAGGTGATCATGGTGTGGGAGTGTATGTACCTCACTTGTAAGGAATGAATCACTTTGGTGGAGATCTGTCATAATGGAAGAGTCTATGTACACAGGTCAAGGGGTACCGTGGAAATTTCTGTGACATAATCTCATTTTTTTTCTTGTGAACTTAATGCTAATATATTTTATCAAATTTTTTTGGGGGGGAAGGAATGTTATTAACCACAGATAGTGAGTGGCCTTTTAGGCCATGTTTTGAAGTTCAGAGTTAAGAGTTAATTAAGTAAGTGAAGGTGGAGCAAAGCTATACATTGATTTGTGAACCAGGAGTTTCAGGAACTGGATACTTGAGGTTAGCAAGAGCTACTTGAAACACTATCTCAAACAGTAGAAAATAGGACAAAAACAACAACAAAAAAATTCCCTAATGAAGGTAGTCAGTTCTCCTAGAGGCACACAATCTGAAAAATCTGAAGAAAAAAGCAAAACAACAACAACAACAACAAAAACTATTTAAAATCTGCTAGATGCAGAATGAAACACCAGAACCTGGAGACCTTTGTTTCCTAGAAATAACTGTCTGTTCTAACTTGTTTCAAGCCTTAGAGCTCCAAAATGATTATTTTTTTGAGGTTTTTATAGTCTGCAATCTCAGAAACTGGTGTCACATGCACTTTCTTTAGAAACAGCTCAACTGAGAGACATTTGGAAGTTCAGATTCATAAACACATACTGCTTTCTCTTTTAGTTTAACAACCTCAAGATTTAAAAAAGAAACTCAACCTCATAATGTATTATATCTTCCTGGAAAAGTTTTTTTTTTCTTAGTAAATTGTAGAGAAAAAGTATTGCTGATAGGGAGAGAATGATGAGATTTTCACAGATATTCATCACTACTCCCTTTTCCTAGTATGGCACAGAATTATTGTTACATATATCATCCAGGTTTAGAAAATTATCTTCTTTTTTATTGTCTATAATGAGTTACAATATTTAGTGAGCAAACAATGAGTTGTTATCCCCAATTCCCTGCTGTCCTCCCCTCCCCACTCCACTGGATAACTTCCTCCATGGGTTGTCTTCTTAACTTTAATGGAAAATGTATTGTGACTGATTATGGTCATTAATTACCTCTATCAGTATAGTATTCTAAGCTAGTGGTGTGGTTTTTTATTTTAACTTTATTTCTAAAGAATTCTTTTGTCTTTTTCTTTGGAACTGCTAGGCACCCCAGTCTCAGAAACAACTTGAGTTTTGCGATTAAGTATGGAAAATGTAAACAGTCCCAAGATATCATCATGGATAGTTTTAGTGGGTGGGATTTTGTTCACTGCTGGGTAAAGATACATGGAACCTTTGAGGAAATATTACAACACAAACAAAAAATGAATTATAAAAATATACTATGAACAAGAATGGTATTTTTAAGAAAATTAGCTGTATGATACCTGTAATGCTATTTTAAATTACATTTGCGTTTGTGAATAAGGATTTTTCAAACTTCAAAATGGAAAAAAAAACACTCTATTCTTACCTTGCAGGTTGTATTTACATTTAATTGGCTTTGCTTCTGAAAGTGTTTTCTCCTTTTTAGAATTACACATTATGGCAGAAACATGAGTAATCTAGTGTGATTTCCCTGGTGGTAAAACAGAAGTGGAGTTCTTGCTCTCTTATTTTATAATGTAACTACATCTATTCCTTTGGTATGTCCACGTTGGCTACCTGCTGATTCAGTAAGTGATCACACATTTGTTTCTTCGTAATGCTGTAAAATGACTTTCTAGCCCTTGGATCACTCTTTTCAAATTTCGCCTGTAGATTTTAACAACGTAAATCTTCTAATTACTTAGATCCTTCTAAAAGGTCATTCTCTGGAACTGAGAATATCTCCTAACACAAAAATAGTTTTGTTTATTCATTTATCAGTGTGGTATCAAGGATTGAATCTAGGCCTTCACATATGCCAACCAAATGCTTTACTCCTGAGCTACATCTCCAGTTCAGCTTTTGTTAGGTTTTGAATAAATGATTAATTGTTATTAATCAAAATAAAACAGAACTGAACAAAACCTAAAATGTTATTAGTGGAAATATCCTTTTTAGGAATTTAAAACAATATTTTTATTGAATATTATAGACAGATGTCCAGCTATATATATATATATATATATATATATATATATATATATATATATATATATATATATATATATATATAATACAACATGTCAGGTGTTATATAGTATCTTGATAAAGGAAATTAGACTACATTAGAATTCTACTTGCCTGATATTGAGCTATTAATGATGTATAGAATGTTTGGTAAATATATGTGGATAGGATGAAGGTTCTAGGTACAGTTCCCTGACCACAAGCGGCAACTACAAGGGCCTTTTTAGAAATCAATTTTCTGTCTTCTCAACAGAACTACTGCACTGGGAACTCTGAATAAAAAGAGGCCAATGTCTGTTTTGAATAAGTCATGGAGGTGATAATGTTTCACACAACATTTGAAGTCCTTCTCAGCTGCAGAGGTAATGTTCATTTAGATCCTTACCAACAGAAATGTGATAATTAACAGGGACAATTTGATCTGTTGCCAGCAGGAAGAACAATAAAGTATGTGTTAGTTTCAGATCTAACCTGGAAATTTTCATTTTCCAGTAATATAAAATTCTAACTTTTTAAAATTATCTTTATACAGATTTACTATTTATTGACAACTTCTACATCTGTATATAATATATTTTGATCTCTAATAAAAATTTCCTATTACCTTCTCTTAGCCTCTCCTCCTTTTCCCTTCCAATGAATCCCTTCTTCCAAATTAGTCCCTCTTCTAATTTTATGTGTCTTTGTTTTTTTCTTATGTGCAGGTGGGATCTTGGATTTTTAAATAGAGTTTTCTGCATGGGTACCAGTAGGGGATTATTTACCAGATCATGTGATCCTACCCATGGTAAGATCACTACTTTTGATTCCTCCTATTCACCAGCCACCAGTCTGTCTGTATCTTCTCAGAGAGAAATGGACATGTCAAAATAATAACTGCATATTAATCTGTAATGTCACTGAAATTCTGATTTTCAAAATTGTCACATCATGGGAAAGTTTGACTATACCGTCTTGTCATCTGTCCTTTTAGAAATTGACTCATAAGACTATGGAAATTACTCACTGGTTAAAGAAACCTAGGTTCAGTTCCCTAGTATACACATAATACAAGATGCAAAGTTCCACCTGCATCTGGAGTTCACCTGGTATACCCCTTAACATTCCCTTTCTATCTCTTTCTTTCCCTCTCTGTGCTTACCAGTTAATAAATAAATATACATTTACAAATTTACACATTTTTATTAAAACATTAATTCTCTATTTAATGATAAACTTGCTAAATTAATTTTAAAATTAAGTGATTTCAATTGAAAATAATTAAATTTTTTGGTATGTATTTTTATAACTTAATGTCATAATGATTTGTGATCTGAACAGAGTTGGGAAATATGTCTTAAATTTTTAGCTTATGTGACAAGATGCTAATGCACATGCTAAAACCTGTGCAAAAGAGAATTGAAAATAATTTATAGAGAATATAGTCTTAAAAGAGTAATATTTTGGGAATAATCTGTTTAACAATAAGTAATCTGTTCCAAATCCAAATGTTGCTTATAGTTTCTCTTTGTCTCTTTCATTCTATTACAAAATTGTACTTATACCACCTCTATTATATTACAAAAATTTCACTTTTGAATTCAACACGACTTGAGCTTCATGTTAATTTCAGTAGTCGATAAAAATTAATGAATTAACATGTTTTATGTTACAGCATATAGGACAAGGTCAGTATCATGCATATTTACAGGCCGATTTAAATGAGAAGCATAAGATGAAATATAATTTACACATTATTGAACTAATTTAATCTTATGTGCATTTAGACAAAACTATGAAATTAATATTGTAAGAAGATATAACTTCTGAAAATTTATTTGCTGAACTTTTCATATATTGTTAAT
>PVHP010027419.1:8172-23992 GCA_004024765.1 Zapus hudsonius | reverse complement strand
ATAGCTCATTCTTCAGCCGGGCTCTCATGTCTCAAGTGTGTAGTTACTGAGGATTGCCAGGTCTCTGCTATTCTCCCCCACCATGGCTCTCACAATCTTTCCGCCCCCTCTTCCGCTCAGTTCCCTGAGTCGTGGTGGGTGAGTATTGAGGCTGCTATGGTGTTGTGAGCTTAGGGGTTTTTGTGTCGAGATTTGTTGGTTTCTGTCACACTGGCTTATCTTTGGTTGATTGAATGTCTATGGCTGTGGGTCCCTTGTAGGTCCAATCATTCTCTGTGGGGTTCCATATGGATCCTCCCCCGTATGACTGTGGTGGCTCATCTCATGCCAGGATATCAGTTTTCTGCCTGCAAACGGTTGGTAGGGTTATATGGGCCACAGCTCCCTCGCTGTATCCTGAAAAATACAAGCACAATCTCCATCGGAGAACGAGGTCAGTATCGGTTAACAAAAATACAACAATATGGATTACCTAGCTTCTATTTTCAAAAGCCTCACCAGCAGTCAATCGCATAGTGCAACTTTTCTTGGGAGCCCAAGATATGGGATCCTGTGCATATCGCCCTGAATCCCCAATTCCAATCAAGGGTTCCCCCTCACTGAGTGGAATATTTGGCCAAATTTAATAGCTATTAATTGTCTCCCCCAGGCTCAGGCTCCTCCATTGCACACGTCCTCCTTTCTTGGTTTCCTTTTCTCTCCCAGTAGGAGGTGTGGTCAGCCTACTCATGGCCTCAGACTGTGTTTCATGTCAGTGGTATGTTTACACCAGCTGTTGTTGTTCAGCTTCCCCTGGCAGCTTGTGTAGTGTCTTCCAGCACTGCACTAACTGCCATCTGGGGGCTGGTTACCATTCCAGACCTGGTAGAGTCTCTCAATGCTGAACGATGGTATTCTGTGGTTTCTTCAGCAACAGGGTTTTGCCTCAGGCCTGGGGAGGGCTATTCAAGAGCCTTGACAGAATTCGGTCTTGTTTTTGTAAACTCATGGGTCACTTTGGTCAACAGCTCAGTGAGGGAAGGAACCAGTGGCCAGGACCTGGGGCTGTCAGACTGCTCAATTATTCACAGATTTAGACATTCTCCCCAACTACTCATGGCCCCTCTTACAAGGTGACACCCACTACTTACTCTTTAGGTTACAGTATGCTTGTTAGAATTTTATGTTTTTGAACCTAATTTGGTTTGGCCTCATGTTTGAGCCATTTCCTTCCCCCCTTCCCTTACCCCACGTTTATACCCTCTCAGTTCTTTCTACTAGTCTGCATAAAGAAAACGGTTATCCTGGCTAAGGACCCGCATATGAGGGTGAGTATGCGACATTCCAGTCTCTGTTCTATTGAGTGTTTGCTTAGTAAGATCTTCTCAAAGTCAGACCATTTTTTCCTAAATTTTGATGTGTCATTTTTCCTTTCAGCTGAGTAAAATTCCATCATGTAAATATACCACAGTTTCATTGTCCATTCCTCCATGGATGGGCATTTGGGTTGATTCCAATTCTTGGCTATTATGAATTGAGCTGCTATAAATACAGTTGCACAAAATTTTCTGCATTGAGATGTGGAATCTTGCGGGTAGATGCCTAGTAGAGGGATAGCTGGGTCCATTAGTAGTTCTATGTCCATTCTGTCTAGGAGTCTCCACACTGCTTTCCATAATGGTTGAACAAGTTTGCAATCCCACCAGCAGTGAATGAGGGTTCCTTTTTCCCGGCATCCTCACCAGCAACGATTGTTGTTGGTTTTCTTTATGATTGCCATTCTGACAGGGGTAAGATGGTATCTCATTGTGGTTTTGATTTGCATTTCCCTGATGCTTAGGGATGCTGAGCACTTTCTTAAATGAGTCAAGGCCATTTGTGTTTCCTCCTCCGTGAATTCTCTATTGACATCAGTACCCCATTTTTTAAAGGGCCATTTTGGGTTTTTGTTATCAATTTTTTTAGTTCTCTGTAGGTTTTGGAAATTAGTCCTCTGTCTGAGTTGTAGCTGTTGAAAATCATTTCCAAGTTAGAAGGGGGTCTATTGGCTCTGAGTATGGTTTATTTGTCTATATAGAAGCCTCTGAGCCTGATCAGGTCACATTGGTTAAGTGTTTGTTGTATTTTCTGGACTGTTGGAGATTTGCTCAGGAAATTTTTTCCAACACCTGTTTCTTTTAGAGCTCCTCTTATTTTTTCTTCCAGGGTGTTCACAGTTACCGGATTTATATTAAGGTCTTTGGTCCATTTGGAGTTGATTTTTGTGCAAGGTGAAAGGAGTGGGTCTATTTTCATTTTTTTTACACGTTTATCCAATTCCACCAGCACAATTTGTTGAAGATGCTATCTTTGCCCCAGCATACATTGTTGGCCCCCTTGTCAAAGACCAAATAACTGAAGTTACTTCCATTTAAAGCTGGGTCTTCAATTCTGTTCCACTGATATGTCTTTCTGTTTTTTTTTTTTTTGCCAGTACCATACTGTTTTCGTTACTATGGCTTTGTAGTATGTTTTGAAGTCAGGCATGGTGATACCTCCTGAGTAGGATTTTTTACTTAGAATAGTTTTGGCTATCCGAGGTCTTTTACTCTTCCAAATAAAGTTAGGGATTATTTTTTCTATGTCTGTGAAAAAATAGGTTGGGATTATTATCGGCATAGCATTGAATCTGTAAATCGCTTTTGGCAGGATTGCCATTTTTACTATATTGATTCTCCCTATCCATTAGCATGCAATATCTTTCCATCTTCTCATATCCTCATCTATTTCCTTCTTGAGTGTTTCAATATTTTCCTTATATAAGTCCTTTACAACCATGGTTAGTGATATTCCAAGGTATTTGATTTTCTTTGAGGCTATGGTAAATGGTACAGTTTCTCTAATGTCTTTTTCTGTCTGCTTGTCTTCTGCATATAAAAAGGCTACTGATTTTTGTGTGTTGATTTTGTATCCTGCTACGTTGCTGAAGGCATTAATCACCTTCAAGAGGTTACTGATACTATTCTTTTGATATGATATATAAAGGATCATGTTATCTGCAAAAAGGGATAGTTTAATTTCTTCCTTTCTGATTTGTATCCCTTTTATGCCCTTCTCTTGTCTAACCGCTTGGGCTACAACTTCAAGCACTATATTAAAGAGCAGTGGTGAGAGTGGGCAGCCTTGTCTTGTTCCTAACTGATTGGGAACTCCTTGAGTCATTCCCCATTGAGTATGATCTGTGTTTTAGGAGTTTTGTATATTGTTTTTATTAAGTTGAGGAATAGGCCATCTATGCCTATTCTTTCAAGAGCTTTGAACATGAAGAGGTGTTGAATTTTGTCAAAAACCTTCTCCGCAACTATTGAGATAACCATGTGATTTTTGTGTTTGAGCCAATTAATGTAATGTATTACATTTATCGACTTGCGTATGTTGAACCATCCCTGCATCTCTGGGATAAAGCCAACTTGATCAGGGTGGATAATATTTTTGATGTAGCATTTTATCCGGTTTGCTAGGACTTTGTTCAGGTTTTTTGCATCTAAGTTCATCAGAGATATGGGTCTATAGTTCTCTTTTCTTGTTGCATCTTTGCCTGGTTTGGGGAATACGGTAATGGTAGCTTCATAGAAGGTGTTTGGTAGCCTTCCCTCTTTTCTATGCTTGTAACCAGCTTCAGAAAAGTGGTTTTAGCTCTGTGATGAAGGCTTGGTAGAATTCAGCTGAGAAACCATCTGGTCCGGGGCTTTTCCTTTTGGGAAGGTTTTTGATTGCATCTTCAATCTTAGCGGATGTGATAGATTATTTAGTGCTTTTATCTGTTCTGGGTTAAGCTTTGGCAGTTGGTAGGTGTCCAAATCCTTATCCATTTCTCCCAGATACCCTAATTTTGTGGAGTAGAATTTTGGAAATATGACCTGATGATTCTTCCAATGTCTTCAGGATCAATTGTGATCTCACCATTGTCCTTACTGATTTTGTTGATTTGGGCTTTCTCATTTCTTCGTTTGATTAGATGGGCCAGGGGTTTGTCGATTTTATTAACTTTTTCAAAGAACCAACTCTTTGATTTATCTATTTTTTAATTGTTTTCTTTATTTCCAGTTCATTAATCTCAGCCCTTGTTTTAATTATTTCCTTTCGTATGAGCTCCTCAGGTTAGCTTTTTCCATCTGTTCTAATGATCTTAGGTGGGTGGTTAGGCAATTGATATGAGACCTCTCTGTCTTTGATATGAAGGCATTTAGCGCGATGAACTTTCCCCTCAGGACTGCCTTCATTGTGTTCCATAAGTTCTGGTATAATGTGTTATCATCATCATTTAAAGCTAGGAAATTCTGAATTTCCTGTTTTATTTCTTGGATGACCCAATCATTTTCTAGGAGCGAATTATTCAGACGCCAATATTTTGTGTATTTTCTGGATTCTGTTCCACTGTTAACTTCTACCTTTAATGCACTATGGTCTGATATGATTCAAGGAACTACAACAATTTTCCTGAATTTGTTTAGGGAGGATTTGTGACATAAGACGTGATCAATTTTAGAAAAATTCCCATGCGCTGCTGAGAAGAATGTATATTCTGTGTCTTTGGGATAGAACATTCTGTAAATATCTGTTATCCCCAGCTGGTCAATGGTGTCATTAAGCTTCATTATGTCCCTGCTGATCTTCTGTTTGGTTGATCTATCAAGAGCTGATAGAGGTGTATTAAAGTCACCTACTATGATGGAATTAGAGTCCATTTCTTCTTTATTTTTGAGTAGGGTTTCCTTTACGAACTGTGTTGCACCCAAATTTGGTGCATATATGTTAACGATGGTGATATCTTCCTGTTGGTTCATTCCTTTGATGAGTAAGAAGTGACCTTCCTTATCCTTTTTAATTGATTTTGGTGTAAAGTCTATTTTGTCAGGGATTAGTGTAGCCACACCTGCTTTCTTTTTACTTCCACATGCCTGATAAACTGTTTTCCATCCTTTTACTCTAAGATTTCTGTCTTTAGAAGTAAAATGCGTTTCCTGAAGGCAGCCGATGGAGGGGTCCATTTTTCTGATCCACCCTGCAAGTCTGTGTCTTTTTTTAGGAGAGTCAAGTCCATTAATATTCAGCGATATAACTGTGAGGTTTGCTTTAAGTCCTGCCATGATGAAGGGTTAATGGGGGTTGTTGTCTCTGCTGCTGTTATTAGCGCACTTACTGCAATCGTTGTGTCTGGTCTCTGGTACACTTCTGAGGTATCTTTCTTGTTTCTTCTGTGTGGGATATCTCTTAAGGATCTTCTGAAATTTTGGCTTTGTGTTCAAATATTTGTAGAGCTGGTTTATTTCATGGAACACTTTCACTTCTCCATCTATCATGAGGGATAGCTTTGCTGGGTAGAGTAGTCTAGGTTAAAAGCCATACTTCTTTAGGCCCTGAAAAGCATTATTCCAAGCCCATCTCGCTTCCATCGTTTCTAATGAGAAGTCTGAGGTAAGTCTGATGGCTTTTCCTCTGTAATTTACGGTTTTGTTTTCTCTAGCAGCTTTGAGTATTTTCTCTTTGCTTTCTATGTTAGGCATCTTAATTAAAATGTGTCTTGGAGAGTTTCTCTTCATGTCCTATCTGTTTGGAGTCCTCTAGGCCCCTTGAAAGTTGGGTGGGCTTTCTCTTGTTAGACATGGAAAATTTTCTTGAATAATTCTGTTGAAGACATTTCCTATGCTCTTAGCCTGGGCTTCTTCTCCCTGTGGGATCCCCATGATTCTAATATTGGTCCTCTTTATTGTATCCCATAGATCCCTCAAGTTTTGCTCACTTGATTTCTTGAATTTATTGAAACCTATGACATCCTTATTAATTCGTTCTGATTTGTCTTCTACTTCTGAAAGTCTGTGCTCCAACTCTGGGACTGACTGATTCAAGGGAGGTTTTTAACACCTCATTTTCATTATTTGTTTCTGCTATAGCTTTGTTTATAGACTCCAATTCTTTAGTGATATCTAATTTCCAATCTATTTTTGTTTTTGATTGGGATTCCTGATAATCATTTTTAATTTTTTTTAGGTCCTCATCAAATTTAATCATTTGGTTGTCTAGCTCCTCTCTTAGTTGTTTAATCTTCAATTCACTTAATGTGTTTCTGAATTCATTCACAATTCTCTCCACTGAGTTCCTTTTGGAGATTATGTTTGAGTTAGAAACTTCATCTCATTCATGTCTTTTCTCATAATTTCCATATCAGCCATTAGCTGCTTCATATTTGCATTGCAGTTGTGGTCAGGAGTCATATTGTTCTCTCTTTGTGATTGTGTATGTGTTGCCTCTGTTTCTTTGCCAGTCTCCTGCTCCATTAAGGGACTAGGGGCCCTAGGTTGGAGAGTTCCGTCTTTGACTTCTGTGGGTTTTTTCCTTTGATTTCTTCCCATGTCTAGGTAGGGGAGTGTGACTCAGGCACCCTGGGGGTTGCTGTTCAGCCTGCTTTGCTTCCAATGGAAAGATCACCAGTTTTCATCTTAAACAAAGGTCTTTCCTGTTGGGGTGTTTTGTCCCCAGAGAGGCTTAGATTTTTACCTGTCTGGATCCCTCTTTCTGTGACTGTTTAATCTTAGAGCCACCACATATGCCCCTGCCCCCAGTTGGTATGCTGCAGTAGAAACACAGTCCTAGCACTCCAAATATAGGGCCCAGTGTTCTCCCACCTGACTGTGCCCTCCTATCTGGTGCCCACCGAAGCCGACTTTGCCCTCCCAGCATTGGCAGAGGTTCCCCGGTGCCTGAGGCCTGGCTCCATCCAGCAGCTGCGGTCCGGCGCTTGCTCCGGTACCCACGCTAGTTCAGTTTGCCCGCGGAGCGCGATTGCCTGTGTATCTGGGGGTCTCAGGTAGAAGTGCGCCCAAGAATCGCTGGAGGGTCAGTGGCACGTGGTCCCCAGTGCCTGCCGAAGCCGCCTTTGCCCTCCCAGCCCTGGTAGAAGTTCCCCAGTGCCTGAGGCCTGGTCCCGTCCAGAATGCGCTCCGGGAACCGTGTTAGTTCAGTTTTCCCGCGGGGTGTGATTGCCTGTGTATGTGGGGGGATCTCAGGGAGAAGTATGCCCAAGAATCGCTGGAGGGAGGCTGGAGGAGGGGGGCCCCGAGAGGGAGAGGTGCCCAGCCAGCAAGAGCTCTTGGGCAGCACCGAATAGGTGACAATGCCGGCGGGAGCGAGAGCTTGGAGTGGGGAAAGGACGGCGCTTTGTTCGTCTGTGGAGCATAAAACAGCTGGGGAGTTCTGACCCCCAGGGTAGCTTGGAGTTGGGGAGACAGTAGGTTTGGGTTCAGGGCCAGCTGGGGTCCCAGGTTTGGATCCCAGCTGAAGAATCAAACCTTTTCGACGAGAGTCCTGGCAAGGCTGCTAATCGTCCTCTATGATGCTCCGCCTAATTGCTCAACAAAATTATTGAGGAAAATTTTCCCATTCATGTAAGAGAAAGCTAGTCTGGATACAAGAGGCCCATAGAACTCCAAATAGACAGGACCAATGAAGGTACTTTGCAAAACATATCTTAGTTAAAATGATAAACAGAGAAAGCAAAGACAGATTGTTGAATGTACCAAGAGACAAATAACTCATCATATAATAAAGCAACCCCATCAGACTTACCTCAGTCATCTCATTAGAAACTGTGAAGGCCAGAAGGACCTGGAAAAATGATCTTCAAGGCCTAAAAAAATCATGGCTTCCAAACAACAGTATGGTACTCAGTAAAAGTACCCCTCATAATAGTTGGAGAGAAGAAAATGTTCCATGATAAAAGCCAGCTCTAAAATGATATTAACACAAAGCCAAATTTACAGATGACACTGCAGGAGATATTCCACAAACAATAGTCAACCAATCTCAAGAGATCAATAACCAAAATTACTGGGCTAATAACAACATGTAAGGCATCAACCCCCATAACCCCTCCACAATGGCAGGGCTTAAAGACCTCACAGTTTAACTTTGAATATTAATAAACTTAATTCCCCCATAAAAAGATACAGATTAACAAGGGGGATTAGAAAAATGGACCCTTCAATCTGCTGCCTTCAATATAAACACACCTCACTTCTAACAACAGCAATCATCTCTGTGTGAAAGGGTGGAAAATTATCTTTCAAGAAAATTAAAATTTAAAAAAAATCAAGCAGGTGGAGCTACATTAGTATCTTACAATATAGACTATAAATCAAAAGTAATTTAAAAGGACAATAAAGAACAATTCTTATTCATCAAGGGAACAATCCCAAAAGAGGATATTACTATCATAATGTGACAAAACACATGTGCACCACATTTCATAAGACAAAACTTACTCCAAAATAAAAATAAAGTCCAAATCTATCATAGTAGGAGGCATTACTATCCCAATATCATCTCTAGACAGATCATCCAAACAGAAGATCAACAGGAAAATAACAGATTTTAACAAAACCATAGACCAACTAGACCTAACAGATATCAACAGAACATTCCATCCCAAGTTTACAGAATATACATTCTGCTCAACAGCCCATGGAACCTTCTCTAAAATAGATCACATTTTAGGACATGCTTCAATAAATTCAAGAAGATAACGTAGCCCCATGCATCATATCGGACCACAACATATTAAAACTGAAAGTTAACAATGGGTAAAACAACAGAAAATACTCAAACTATTGGTTACTGAACAATATGTTATTAAAAAACAAATGGGTTGTTCAAGAAATCAAAGAAGAAATTGAAAGTTTTCTTAAACTTAGTGATAACAAATATACAGTTGTGGTAGTTTGAATAATGTCCCCCAATAGAGTTTATTACAATTGTGTTTATAAAATTGTAAATTGTCTCCAGCGAGTTCTGGCTAGAGCAAGTGTGTCACCTTGGCCAGATCCTAGGATTCAGCCCTAAGGTATTTCTGGGGTGGATCTGGAATTCTAGCTTTACATTTGCAAAAAGCAGTCTGAGCTCAAGCCTGGAGTTCCTTTTGTTAGTTTTGGAGTGTGCTTGGTTGTGGTGGGCTTCTATCTCTGTCTCTGCTTGCTTCTGTGAAAGGGGGCCAGCCTTTCCTTAACTTCTTCCCCTGGATCTGTTCAATAAATATTCTCCTCCCCATAATCATGTGTGGTTTGGAGTTTCATCCCAGTGGCATATGGGTGACTATGACAACAATATACCAAAACTTATGAGACACAATGAAGGCAGTCCTAAGAGGAAAATTCATACCACTAAATGCCTTCATAACAAAGGCAGAGAGATTTCAAATTAATAACCTAACCACCCACATGAAGGCATTGGAAAAAATAAAACAATCCCACCCTAGGAGCTTAAGATGAAAAGAAATAACTTATATCAGAGCTGAGATCAATGAATTGGAAACAAAGAAATTTTTTTTTAATTGATGAGACAAAGATCTGGTTCTTTGAAAAAAAATAAACAAGATCACCAAACCCTGGACAATGTAATCAAATATCAGAAATAAAAAGGGAGAAGTCACAACAAACACCAATGCAAATGGAAGAATCATTAGAACATACTTCCAAAACCTCCACAGAAAATTTTAGTACCTGGAAAAAATGGATGAATTCCTGGATGACACCTACCACCTTTCAAAACTAAACCCGAAATATATAAATCTCCTAAATAAACCTATCACATCCATTGAGATTGAAAATGAAATAAAAAACATCCACATAAGGAAAAGTCCTGGAGTTCCTGATGGATTCTCAGCTTAATTCTACTAAACTTCATCACAGAACTGAAACCACTCTTTCTGAAGCTTTCATATGTAATTAGAAAACAGGGAATACTTCCAAATTCTTTTTTCAAAGTTATCATCATCATACTAAGACCAGAGAAAGATACAACAGAAAAGGAAAACTGTAGACCTATATCCCCAATGAGCTTAGATGCAAAAATTCTGAACAAAATCCTCACAAACCAATTCCAACAATACATCAAAAATATTATCCACCTCAATGAGGTAGGCTTCATCCCAGGGATGTAGGGATGGTTCAACATATGGAAATCATAACACAATACACCACATTGATAAAGAAAACTACAAGAACCATATGGTCATTTCAATTGATGCTGCTAAGGCCTTTCACAAAATTCACCATCAGTTCATGATTAAAAAAAAAAATCTCTGGAGAGTCTTGGCACAAAAAATTTGTACCTGAACATAATAAAGGCCACACAACCCCCCCTAAAAGCCAAATCATACTCAACTGTGAAAGAGTTTCCATTAATATTGGGAGTAAGACAAGGGTGTCCACTCTCACTTCTGCTCTTCAACATAGTGTTTGTAGTTCTAGCCCAGGCAATAAGAGAGGAGAGAGATGTAAAGGGATACAAATTGGAAAGAAAGAAGTGAAATTGTTGCTTTTTGCAGATGACATGATTCTATACATAACAGACCCGAAAGCAATACTATTAAACTTCTAAGTGATAAATTCCTTCAGCAAAGTGACAGGATACAAAATTAGCACACAAAAGTTAGTAGCTTTCCTGTATGAAAATGACATGCATGCAGAAAAAAAAAAACAAAAAAATGAGACTGTCCCATTTTCAATAGCCTCAAAAAAAAAGCCTTGAAATAACTCTAACAAAGGATATGAAAGACTTGAATAATGAAAATATAAAAATGGCCCAGAAAGAAACTGAGGATGATGTCTTCAGATGGAAAGACCTTCCATGTTCCTGGATAGTTAGAATAATATTTTGAAAGAAAATGGTCATTCTTCCAAAAGCAATATACAGATTCAATGATATACCAGTAAAAATCCTAGCTTCTTTATTTGCAGACATAGAAAATCATCTCCAAATTTGTTTGCAATGGCAAAAGGCCTCAGATATCTAAAACTAATGAAACTCCTCGGGAGGTATCACCATACCGGATCTAAAGATATAGTACAAAATCATAGTAAGAAAGACAGTATGGTACTGGCATAAGAGCAGACAGACCAATGGAACAGAATTGAAGACAATGCTCTTAGCTTGAATAACTATAGTTACCTGATCTTTAATAAACATGCTAATAATGCTCACTGGCAAAAAAGATAACATCTTCAATAAACGGTGATGGACAAATTGGATAAATACATGTAAAAAAATTAAACTAGAACCTCTCATTTCACCGCACACAAAAATCAATTCCAAATGGATGAAAGACCTCAACAAAGCACTTGGGACTCCGAAAATACTGGATGAAAAAATAGGGTGAACTCTTCAGGAGACAGGAGTTATGGAAAAACTTTCAGAATATTCCCCCAGTAGCACAGGAATTGCAACAATCAACCGATGGGATCTTATCAAGATTAAAAGCTTCTATACAGATAAACAGCATACTCAGAGCCAATAGACCACCATCAGGCTGGAAGAAAATCTTTGCTACCTATAACATGGACAGAGGTCTAATATCTAGAATTTACTAAGAACTCAAAAATTTAATAAAAATACAAAAAAGCACTCTCAAAAAGTGGGTCGCCATGAACAGAATGGAAGGAAGCCTAACCCCAAGAAAAATTGCTCAGGCCTGCATCTCCCTGTCTGTTATTAGTTCCTTCCCATGCTGAGCTGTTAATCAAAGAGACCCACATAGTCCCCAAAATGTGACAGACCTCTGTCAAACCTCTTGAATACCTGCCCCAGGCTTAAGATAAGACCTGATTGCTGAAGAAATCATAGTGTGTCATCAAACAACACCAAGAGATACTGCTAGAAACAGAATGGTAACCAGCTCCCAGATGGTAGCATGTGTATCACTGGAAGGTATTACATGAGCTGCCAGGGAAAATTGGTCAATGATATTTGGAGAAAGCAGAGATCACTTATATACAATGTAGACAGTTGTCATAAAAATGCTGAACATACGGCTGTATAGAAGAGACCAGCAATTTAATAGTGTTGACTTAGACAAAGAAAAATCAATGCAATAGTGACACTAAAACTAGGAGGGTAATCAATGCCTTAATGATTGACTAAGAGATCTGCTCACTAACAAGGAACACTTCACTGGAACTGGGATCCATGACAAAATCCTATGGGGACAAAGAACTTGGGCTCATAGGGGAAATTCCCAGAACCAGAGAGCTACAGAGAGGTAGGAGCTAGCCAAAAAACAATGTTTTCTCATTTAACCTATATTGATCTCACTCTCTGATGGAGATTCTGTTTATATTTTTCAGAAGGCAGTGAATGAGCCAGGGACAACCCAATTCCACCAACAAGATATGGGATTATGGCTGACATCCAGTTAGCAGATGAACCATCACTGGCCTATCACACAGGACCCAAATGAATCCTAAGTGACAGTGAGGAGACAAACAGGAGACCAATCACCACAGCAAGTCAAATAACCCACTAAAGGTCAGTGGAGACTGACACCAATGATACCCAACACAACACAAAGCAAAAGTCCAGAGACACTTAAAACCTCAACAATAACCCAGACATAAAACTCACCCACCATAACTTAGGGACCTGAGAGGAAGAGGGGGCAGAAAGAATGTAAGAGCCATGGTGGGGGAGAATATACAGAGACATTACCCCCCTAACCAACAATGCACAAAGTGGGAAGAATAAAACTTACTATCTCTGGTGCAGTTCATGACCCCTACCCTATGGACAGATCCAGTATGCAAACTGAGAAGGGACCCCAGTGGGTAGAGGACAGAGAGAAGGGAAATGGGGATACCTTCACAAGAGTTGCTCATACAATGTATATAATTATTCATAATAAATATATGAATTTTTAAAAAATGGGTCATTGAACTCAACAGGGAATTCACAGAGGAGAAATAAAAGCCCAATTCTCATTTAAGAAAATGTTCATCATCTTTGGTCATCAGTGAAATGCTAATCAAAACAACAATAAGATTCTACCTTGCTCCATTCAGAATGGCAATCATTAAAATATCTACCAACAATTAGATGTTGGCAAGGATGGGGCAAAAGGAGCCCTCATTCACTTTTGGTGGAATGCAAATTGTGCAACCACTGTGGAAAGCAGTGTGGAGGCTCCTGAAAAAGGCATATAGAGCTACCAAGAGACCCAGCTAATCGCTGGGCATCTACCCATAAGATTCCTTGCTCCACCACAGAGACATTTGTTCAACCATGTTTAAAGAGGCTGAATTTATATTAGCTAAGAATTAGAACCAACCCAAATATCCATCACTGGATGAATAGATATCAAATCTATATAAAAAATGTGGTACATTTACACTATGGAATTCTACTCAGCAATAAGGAAACATGACATAATGAAATATAAAGAAAGTGAACGGACTTGGAACTGATCATACTTAGTGAACTCACACAAGAACAGAGAGACAAATGCCATATATTCTCCCTCATACGCAGTTCCTAACAAGGTTAAGCTTGAATAATAAGCAAACTTGACAAATAAACTGAGAGATTGACAAAGCAGATGGAAGGAATTGTGGAGTATGCAGGGAATGGGAGTGTGGGGAGAGATATTCACTAATCTAAGCAAACAATAAATGGATACCATAAAATCCTTACTTTCATACAGTAACTACTCCAGGAAGCAGGGAACTTTGTCTGGTAATAAGGCCCCTAAAGAAGGTAGGAGGAAGCCTAAGCCCAAGACAAGTAGTTCTGTCCTACAAGACCCTATTCCAGTAATTGGTTACTCCCCACACTGATGTGTTATTCGAAAAGACCCATGAGATCCCCCAAAGAAATCTGGCTTATGTCAAAACTCTTGAATAGCCACCCCTGGCAAAAGATAAGACCATATTGGTGAAGATACCATGAACTGCCTTCAGACAATATCAAGAGAAACTGTTGGATCCAGTTAGGTTACCAACTCCCAGATGGTAGCCTGTGCAGTGCTAGAAGGCATTTGAAGAAATTGATGACATTGATATACAACACCCACAGATGTAATGAGAATGCTAAGGACACTGCTATATGGCAGAAACCACAAAGTCAAGAAGTGCTCATCTGTGTAATAGTGGCACTTACCCTATATGGGTCACCAATGGCTTGCTGATTGGCTCAGAGATCCCCTCAGTGGCAAGGAACCCTTTGCTGGAACTGGGAGCCATGGCAAACTCTTACGAAGACCAAGAAACCAGACTCAAAAGAGAAACCCCCACTAACCAGGGGTCTACAGAGATGCTACACCTATTAGAATCTAGCCATAATAACAATGTTTATCTCATTTAACCTATACTGATCTCACTCTCCATTGGAGATTCTGTTTATATTTTTCATAAGGTAGCGAGAACCATGGACCACCCAGTTCCACCAGTAGGACCTGGGATGATGGCTGACACTCAGGCAGGAGATGAACCATTCCTAACTTATCATATAGGGCCCAAAGAAACCTTTGAAGAAGTGTCTAAATGAGCATGGTGGAGGAGAATATCCAGAGACATTGCCCCCCTTGTCAATAACACACAGAGAAAAAAACACTTGCTACTGCTTGTATAATTCATAACTCCTTATTGCATGGACTGTCCTGCAATCCCACTGAGGAGGATCTGAAGTGGATTGGGGAAAGTGAGGAAGGAAATGGGATTACCATCCCAAGACTACTTCATACAATGTATCTAATTATTAACAATAAATAAGTTAAAATAAAATAAAAATTAAAAATAAAGAAAAAAAGAAAATTGCATGACTTTTTAAAACTTTTTTTATAAATTGCCAATTAGCATTTGCTTGTGGCATAATAGAGAATTCATAAATACAAGACAGCTAAATATTAAAATTTAATACAAAGTAAATTAGACTCAATATTGTTTTTTTAATTTTCCTCAATTCTTAAATCATTTCTCCAAATATTTATGTGTTTCCAAGTATGTTTTTCATGAGATTATTGGTAGTTTTTTCTAGACTCTATCATAAAAGAAAACAGATACTAATATTTTAGAAACAGAAAAATTATCTGAAAAAATATTAAATCCACAGAGCACTGAAGAGTGTTAATTAAGATCAATGAGAATGTTTCAGAGTTTCACAAATACAAGCATGTAGAAACTCATCAAAAGGAAATGTATTCAAGTGTCTTTAAAGTTTTCTTATGATATTTATCTTGGGTAAATTAGTTTTACTCAATTTTTCTATTGCAAGGTTATGTAAGCCTTGGCCAATTCATTTGCTTCTCACAAATTCTCCCCTTTCTAAAAATATTTTCCAGAAAGCTTTTGGAACCAAAATCATATCTGTATTGGTTCCTAAACTTTCTGATTGGAGATCTTTAAAAGGTTTAGGATTAAGGAAGATGTTAAGTAGCCCAGGGAACAGAGTACAACTCCAATCAGAGTGTGACTTTCCCCAAAGAGCAGCAGCACTGCTCTATGCCTTTCCTCATTATCCCTTTCCTTTCACTGTCTTCATACAGAAGCAAAAGTTCTTGTGTGCATCAGTCCCCTTGGGACAACTGGAGTCTCTCCTCTTCTAGGCTGCATGTCTGGCGGAAGCCCAGATAAAACAGAAACTAATGTTTGAAATGAAAGTCCTTACTTTTTCTGATTGGCAATCTATAGACCATAGACATCTGATAAAGATGGTTTCTGGACTGAGTAGGTCAGGATGGCTGTCATGGTTTGGTACAGGTGTCCCCCACAAACAATTGAATGTGTTCTGATAGATCGATCCTCAGCTGATGGCAGTTTGGGTTTTACAACCTCGATGAAGCTTTGTTGTTGGGGGTGGGCTTATGGGGTTATAAGCCAGCTTCCCCTTGCCAGTGTTTGGCACACCTTCCTGCCGCTGTTTGCAGTGCTGTGGCAGAGGTGATGTCCAGCCCTCTGCTCATGCCATCGTTTTCCCTGCCAGGATGGAGTCTCCCCTCGAGTCCGTAAGCCAAATAAACCCATTCCTCTACAAGCCACTTTTG
>PVHP010027418.1:0-23773 GCA_004024765.1 Zapus hudsonius | reverse complement strand
AGAAGAAGGAAGTTTCCCACCCCCCAAGCTTTCTTGTATCCAGTCTCTTCTGGAAGGCCCACCCACTTGGGGGAAGGGCAACTCAAAAGGAGGCACCTCCTCCTTTTGTCAATCCTTTCTGCAGGCAAGCTCAGAGACCTGCCCAAGATGACTGTAGATTATTAAACAAGGCAAGTTGACAATAAACTTAACCATCACAAGGGCCCATATTTCTTCTCATACTTTGTAAACAAGTGAAAATACATTGTTTGGTTTGGACAGTTGCCTTTTGAAAAGCATGCTTGTTACTCTGCCTCTGATCTGGTCTCCCAGCCCTTTACTTAGGAAATCTCCATGCCTGCTAATCTCTTGCCAGGCCTGCTAGTCTGTAGGACTCTTAGTTAACAGGCAAAGTTAGGCCATAGGCATCTTTCGGAGGAGTTGCTTTCTGTTTGCTTTGTTTCTGGGAACAGCTTTTTGATTCCTGTTATGTTCCAATCCTAGCATTTCGAGACTCAATGTAAAGAATACTGAGGTGATAACTGTTAGGTTGGAATTATCCCCTCCCCTGCTGTATCTCAGTATGACCCGAGGGACTGTCCTTCCTGATCCTTCCTGATCCTGAGAGCATGTGACCACCTGAGCCCTCCACCAACCTCATGTGACCACCTGGGCCCCAACCTGAACATTTTCCCCTTAAAAGCCCTGATCTAAACCTGCTTTGCGCTTTTTCGCCACCTTTGGTGAAAATAGTCCGGCAGCTCGCTTTTCCTCCTATTAAAACCTTTCCTTTCAGAGTGGTCTCTCGTGGTCATTTCCATTTTAACAATAACATTTTGTATTTGAAAATAACAATTGAAGGTTGCCTAAATTGGTTTGAAGTACATCTGCCTTAAAATAGGTTTGTTTATATCATAGAGACTTATAAATTTCTTAAGAGCCAAGAAAAGTTAACACTTATCTTCAGAGCATGATGCAAGAAGGATCTGATTAGTCACAGTAAATAATTACAGTAGATTTATAGCAATCGAGCCACAAATAGAGGCAAAGCCGCTCATCACACGTCTCTTCCCTTTCTTCTGCCTCTCTCCACCCTCCCAGCCCATTCTCTGCCCTCCTCTTCTAACACTGCCACACTGGGGACCAAGCCTCCTGCAAATGAACCATTGGGAAGTGAATTATATTTAAGCCATAACACCAAGTTTGAGAATCCAACTGATTTTGGGATTGAATCCTGGTTTAGACACTTACCAGTTCTTGTAACCAACCCCGGGCCTCCGGTGGGCTGTGGGGCTTCTGGAATTTAAAATAACATCATTCTTAGACTGCATGCCCCCAAAACTCAAGGAAACTTCACCCCCAACTCAAGGGTCAGAGGAACACAGGAACGCAGTGTGTTCTGGCAATGGCAGAGCGAGTGGTTCCATCGGGTGAACAGGCAAGTGCCAAGCTCCCAGCTGGCCTGCTCAGGGAAGTCATTGGGGTTCATACTTTTCAGTTCTGATGCTATTTCACTATGTATAAACCTTTAACTCCAAGGCTTTAAGACCCGAGGAAGAGATTAAAGCAAAAGCAGTAAAAATGCAGGACTTTGAGGGGAGATTTTAATGTCAGAAACCAAGAGAACAAAGCCATGCAAAATTGCCCTTGACTTTCTCCTGACCACCGAGGCCTTGATTCCTGATCTCTTCATATGTCAGGTGCTCAGAGCCAGCAGGGACATTGGTTAACAGGTGATGGGATGGAGAAAGAGATTGTGTCATGCAGGTGTCTATTGCTGGGGACAACCTACCTAAGACAATCAACTTATTAGGAGGAAATTTTTCTTTTTTTGACACAGGGTCTCCCTACGTAGCCCATGTTAGCCTCCACCCTGCAATTCTTCTTCTCAGCCTCCTGAGTGCTAGGGTTATATTATAGTCCTGCACCACCACTCCTACTTTGGGAATCTATTTGGATGGCTCACGGTTTCAGAGATGTCTGTCCATGATGGGTTGGTCCTGTTGCTTTGGTCTGTGACAACACAGTACATCATCACAGGGGCTGTCAGAGGAAGAGGAGGTCTGTTCACCTCATGGCAGCTAGGAAGCAGAGAAAGGAAGGGCTGGGCCTTCAAGGGCATGTCCCCAGTAACTTGCCTTCCTTCTATGGGTCTCATCTCCTAAAGGTGCCACTATGTGCATCTGGCTTGATGTGTGTACTGGGGAATTGAACCTAGGCTGGCAGCTTTGCAAGCAAGCACTTTTAACTGCTGAGCCATCTCCCCAGCTCTAAGATTGCCAAAGGTTGGCAACTAAGCCTTTAGCATCTGAGCCTTTGGAAGATGTTTTTAGATCCCCAGCATAATCGAGGTATTCTAAGTACCAAGACAGGCAAGGATCAAAGCTGGGGCTGCATACAGGTAGGTCTCTCCTTGAATGTCGTCCCAAGTGACAGTGGTGAAGTGTATCAGGAAGAGGGTTGGGCATCTCCACCTAGGATCATTCCTGTGGTGGTTTGAATGTCAAATGTCCTCAATAGACTCACGTGTTTGAATACCTAATTCCCAGTTGGTAGCGTTATATGGGAAGGTTTTGAACCTTCAATAAGAAGGGCTTTGCTGGGAGGAATGTGTCACTGGGGTTGGGCCTTGAGGTGTTACATCCCAGCCCTGCCAAGTTTGCTATCTCCCTCCTGTTACTTCTTTCCTGCTGCTCAGGCCTGCCATGCCTTCCCCGTCATGATGGACCCTGCCTTCTGGAACTGTAAGCTGAATTAAACCCTTTTCCTCCCGTAAGCTACTTCAGGTCAAGTATTTTGTCCCAGCAATGCGAAAGTAACTGGTGCATAAAATTGGTACCAAAAGACCCTCTTGGTGAAGACAGTGCATGCTTCGGTTGCAGGACAGGGAAAATCAAGCTATACCTGAGCTAGAAGCCTCCCTCATTCTGGCTGTTACAGTGATGGGAAGTGCTACTGGAAGCTGCTGGGGGTGGGGGGCGGAGAGTCCTCAACAGTTCAATTATCAGTGGACACTGAATGCTGGTGCAATAATGGCATTCCAGTTATGGGGATAAACAACTGCTTTCTGATTGGATGTGAGACCTGTTGGAAGGAATTCATGTCTGGTACTTAATCCTTAGTCCAAAGCCTATGGCTTGGAAGGCGATAGGTCCTGGATGGTCATGTTGTACCCATTAGATCGTCCCTTAATTATTTATCTTTATGTCCACAGATAGTGCTGTTGCTCTCAACTTTTTGGTCAGCGAAACTTCTTTTTGCAGATGGTGGTGACTACTGGGAGGACCCAAGACTTGTCAAGATGCTGAGAAGAAGTAACACTTAAGTGCTTTGCATCAGATGAGACATCTTTATCCAGCACCGTGGAAGAGGTAGTGGATTAGCGGTGCTCTCACCACTCACCAGAGAAGCTTCTCTTAGGAGATGGCTGTGGATACCAAGGAGACTCAAAACCCATTCAAGGGCTGAAGAAGTGGCTTAGCGGTTAAGGCGCTTGCCTGCAACACAGAAGGACCTGAGTTTGATTCCCCAGTGCCCATATACAGCCAGATGCACAAGAGGGCGCATGTGTCTGGAGTTCATTTACAGTGGCTGGAGGCCCTGGCATGCCCATTCTCTCTCTCTGTCTCTCTCTCTCAAATAAATAAATAAAATATTTTTTTAAAAAATCCCATTCAAGTGTTGAAGACAAGAGGCTGCTGTGAGCTCAGGGGTCGCTGAAACATCTAGATCACACCCTCCACGGCTCAAAGAGCATCGTGTAAGAGGGACTGGAAAGAACGTAAGAACCAGAGGGGAGGAGGAATCCTTTGGGACACTATCCTTTGGACATGATCTGACTGCTCTACCTACAATCTCCTAGCAGATGTTGACTGTTGTTACATCCACACGCCCTGTATAGCCCGTCAACATTTTGGTTTGGCATGGAGCATAGAAGAGGGCTGAAAAAAAGATATAGCTGAAAAGAAGCAAGGTTTAATGGAAGAGGGCTAGGGGTGAGAGGACATAGAAGGGAAATGAGAGGGGATTATGACAATTACTGTATGTTCATATATGGAGATTCTCATTAAAAATAAAAAGAAGAGCTGGAGAGATTTCTCAATGGTTAAGGCACTTGCCTGCAAAGCCTAACAACCTGGGTTCGACTCCCCAGCACCCACATAAAGCCAGATGCATAAAGTACACCCAAGTTTGTTTGCAGCAGCAGGAGCCTGGTGTGCCCATTCTCTCTGTCTGTTTCTCTCTCTCCTTGCAAAAAATAAAAAATAAAATAAAATAAAATTGGTCCCAAGAAGAGGGGCTGTTGCTATGGTATACCTGACCATGTGGTTTTTAGTATTTTGGAACTGGTTTGTAAGAGGAATAGGGAAAGATTTGGAACTTTGGACTAGAGTAGACTTACAAGGTTATAAGCACAGCTTAGTGAGCCATTCTAGTGGGAATTTGAAAGACCAGAAGGCCAAGAGAAAGGTAGAGTGTGGAGACTGAGCTTATGATATTTCAGAAGGGGGAAAGGACTAGACAAACTTCACATGATATTTTGGCAAAGAAACTGGCCACATTCTGTCCATGTCCAAACTTGGGCAAGGCTGAATTTAAAGGTAATGGACTAATGTACTTGAGGAAGGAAATTTCAAGGCAGAATAACATTGGACCAGTGATATGGCTTCTTTTATCTGCCCTGTTCCATATCTACAGTGAAAAAGAGCAAAATGCAGAGGAGAAAGTTATAAAATGTATAAAGCTTAGCACAGAAAGAAGTTTAAGCAAGTCTCAAGTCTTGGGCTGAGACTGCAGCCTCTTCAGCTGTAATTGTTTAGAAGCTCACCAACATGAAAGATAAGCCATGGGCTAAAGAGCTGGCTCAGCAGCTAAGGTGCTTATCTGCAAAGCCTAATGACCTGGTTTAATAAATACCCCAGTACGGGCTGAAGAGATGGCTTAGCAGTTAAGGCATTTGCCTGTGATGCAGAAGGACCTGAGTTAGATTCCCCAGTGCCCATGTAAAGCCAGTTACACAAGAGGGCGCATGTGTCTGGAGTTCATTTGTAGTGGCTGGAGGCCCTGTCGTGCCCATTCTCTCTGTCTCTCTCTGTGTCTCTCTCTCTCTGTCTCTCTCTCTCTCTCTGTGTGTGTCTCTCTCTCTCAAATAAATAAATAAAATATTTAAAAATAAATAAATAAATACCCCAGTACTCATGTAAAGCCAGATTCACAAAGTGGTATATGTACCTGGAGTTCTTTTACAGTGCCCATTCTCTCTCTCTCTTTCTCTCTCTCTGTGTCTCTGTCTCTGCAAATAGATAAATAAAAATATAATTAAAAGCCGGGCATGGTGGCGCACACCTTTAATCCCAGCACTCGGGAGGCAGAGGTAGGAGGATTGCAGTGAGTTCGAGGCCAGCCTGAGACTACAGAGTGAATTCCAGGTCAGCCTGGACTAGAGCGAGACCCTACCTCGAAAAACCAAAAAAAAATTTTTTTTAAAATAGAAATAAAAATATAATTAAAAATCTTTATTTGATAAGCCAAATGCTCTGCATTGGGACAATAGGAAGGATGCCCTGAGGGCAAGACCCAACCAGCTCAAGCTAGAAAAAATGCAAATTCTTTTGAAAGGAAAAGGCCTTTCAAAAAGATCACAAGTTCTTTCAAGTTCTGCTGTTTTCCTTTTTCTTTTTTTCCCAGAATTTAAGATTTATGTGTATGTGTGCAACCTCCCCGTTGTTTCTCATGGAAGCCTGCTTTTTTTAAAAAAAATTATTTATTTATTTTTCATGCAGAGAGAGAGAGAGAGAGAGAGAGAGAGAGAGAGAGAGAGAGAGAGAGAATGCACCAGGGTCACCACCTTGTGGGTCTGGCTTATGTGGGTACTAGGGAATTGAGCCAGGGGCCTTAGGCACTAGAGGCAAGTGCCTTAACCACTGAGCTATCTCTCTAGCCTGGAAAGCCTGCTTTTGACAGGGCCTCTCATTGGCCTAGAGCTGGCCAAGTAGGCTAGACTGGCTGAACAGTGGGTTCTAGGAAGCTGCCTCTAGCACATGCCCAGTGCTTGCCCCACACTGGAATAACATATAGGTACCAACATGCCTAAATTCATAGGTTCTGGGGATTGTGCTTATATGGCAAGCACTTTACTGACTGAGCCATGTCCCTTGCCTCCCAGCGTCTTTGTAACCTTCATGCCCTCAGTAGAAACTTTTAGGTCATGAAGGGTCCTTGAAATTGTGTTCCATGCCCGAAGCTGCCTGTTCCCACTTTGCTGACCTTTAGCCATTGGCACTGGTAGAGGACCCTGGTTCTCTGAACCTGCACAGAAACTCACTCCAGGTGCTCAAGGCCTCAGGTTGATGTCACACTCTTGTTAGAGTTTCCCATCTTACAGAAAGTTCCTTGTTATTATGTTATTATGTGTGATGGTTCATGCCCAGCCCTGAATGCCAGCCTTGGAGGAGGATATGAGGCGTGACACAAGCCACTCTGCCAAGGCCATGTCCATAATCTTCTGCTTTGGTGTCATTTCTTAGGGAAGCCCAACTCAAATTATTGCTATTCCATTGTGTGATTTAAAAAAAAAAGGCCTATTCCAAGCTTATGTGTGTATGGAAATTCAGAAGGTAGAGTAAGAAGAAATTTCTGGAAAATTCAATTTCATTTCTTCAGAAGCAAAGTTGAGCAACAAAGGGAGAGCCAGCCTCCTCCTCCATGAAAGTGGTCATCCCAGCAACAGACTGGGACCACACAAGAAGACAGACACATTCTCTGTCAAAGGGGACAGCAGCTCTGTAAAACACCAAGTATCTGAAGGTCAGATGGCCCCAAGTCAGTAAGGATGAAGAGGATTTTAGCAACAAAGTTGGATAGATACATGATCCGGGACCAAACAGTTAGAGAATCGGTATCTTTTCAAGTACAAATAAAACATTCATGAAAACTGACTGCATCCTAGACCATGAATTAAGTCTTCACATTTCAGAAAATCTATTTTTTTTCTACAGAACATTTGCTCCTACCAGAAACAACCACAGAAACAATCCGTATAAACAGGCAACCGAAGAGCCTGGTGTGATGGCACACACCTTTAATTTCAGCATTTGGGAGACAAAGGTAGGAGGACCACTGTGAGTTCGAGGTCAGCCTGGGACTATAGAGTGAGTTTCAGGTCCGTCTGGGCTAGAAGGAGACTGTTGTGGTCAGCTTTCTAGTTGCTGCACAGAAAGAACCCAAGCAAAAGCGGCTTGTGGAGGAATGGGTTTATTTGGCTTACAGACTCCAGGGGAGACTCCATCCTGGCAGGGAAAACGATGGCATGAGCAGAGGGTGGACATCACCTCTGCCACAGCACTGCAAACAGCGGCAGGAAGGTGTGCCAAACACTGGCAAGGGGAAGCTGGCTTATAACCCCATAAGCCCGCCAACAACACAGATCTAGCCAGATTGTAAAACCCAAACTGCCATCACTGAGAACACATTCATTTGTTTATGGGGGACACCTGGATCAAACCATGACAGAGACTTTACCTTAAAAAACAAACAAACAAACCCACAAACACACAAAATCTATCTGAAATCAGTGTGTTCATAGTGCCGGGAATAAAACCCAGGGCCCTGGACTGACTAGGAAAGTGCTCCATCACTGAGCTACAACCGAGCCCTTGGGAGTATCTTTAAGTTGATCCTTCAGTAATTTATGGCTCAAAGCACGGATATTAGTGCAGAACTGTGAGTCAGTGTGTTCTGGGAATACAGCTGCAACTGTGCCTCACAAGGAAGTTCTAAAAGAAAACAAGCCTTAGATTGAGGCCACAGTGGTTGCACATACCTGTAATTCCAACACTCAGCAGGTGGAGGCTGAGGCAGAAAGATCCCAAGTTCTGTCAGGACTGAGCTGGGGGGTTAGAATTCAGATAATGCCCAGCAAAAATTCCAATGCACTCCCAAATTGAAGGAGTACCAAAATTCTTGTCTACAAAGTTAAAGACTTAAAATCAAAGACAAACAGATATTAAACTATAGTGGGAGACTTTATTTAAGGGAACGTGGGGAGTTACAGAGTTCTCCAGCCACCAGTATGGGGAGAATATGTGGGAGAGGTTTTCATAAAATCTGTGCTGCTCAGCCAAATAAGCAGAAGAAGAAAAGGTATCAGAGGGCCCCCATCATGAGAGGGAAAGAAGGCAAAGAATCCTGAGCCCCACTCATGCCAAGGGCTGGGATGAGGGGCCTTACCTGGAAAAATGAAAGTCCTCCTTCTAGGATGCCACGTGGAAAAAGAGAATTATCTGATCAGTGAGTATTTCCTGCCCTAGGTGGGCAGGGAGACAGGTGGTTGGTTCCTACCTGACCAATCAGCTTTTAGCACCTAGGTTTGAGCTCTAGCTAGACACCTCCCACTCAAGGGGCAGGTGCCTATCTATGGAGCTTGCTGGAAGTTGGCGCCGTTCTAAGCCAGCATGGGGGAGCAAAGTGAGACCTTGTCTTCAAAACTGTGAGGGTTAGTGAATTAAAAGTCCACTTAGGTAACTCATTATGGACAATAAATTTAAAATAAAAAATAAAAAATAAGTCCACTTAGGGCTGAAGAGATGGCTCAGTGGTTGAGAACACTTCCTGTGTAAGCTTCTAATAGTAGCATTTCCAACCTGCAGGTCTTTGAACAACAAAGTGTGACACTGTATTTGCTCCCATTCTTTCATATAGCCCCCAACCCACGAACTGGCATCTTTTATTTGATCATTTCCTTTTTATCTGTCTTTGTTTTTCAATGCAGGGTCTCCCTCTAGCTCATGATCACCTGGAACTCACTCTGATGGTGATCTTCCTATCTCAGCCTCCCAGGTATTGAAATTAAAGATGTGTGCCACCATGCATGGCCTGATTATTTCTTTCTGTATCACTATTGTTGTTTTCATCTTCTTTCTCCCTGCCATTTTGTTCTTTGTTTTATGAATAGAGTCCTTTAATATGGACCTTTGGCTTAAAATTTCTTCCTAACAATCCATTATTCTCCCTAGGAAATATGTCATTTTCTTCCCCCTTGGGAGATCTGTCCTGAGAGTCTTGTATTGATAAACGGGCTTGACTATTGTTTGACTAAAGTATTTGGTTTTTGTTCCTGTCTCCTAGGAGACAGTCTCTAAGCCTCTGGAACATTCTGAATGATGAGAGTGGTTCCGTGGTTTCTGGTGGGACCTTTGACTCTAACGGTGTTCATGATGAGATAACTTGGGAGGGAGCCGGCCATGCCAGAGAGTCCAACTGTGTGGCTGATTTGAGTTTGGAGCTGAGCATTATCTCCTTGACATCTTGACCTCCAAATTTCAGGGAGGGCAAAAGGGTACAGATTAAGTTCAGTGTTCCCCAAGGGCCCATTTTTGTTAGGTGTGGTCACTACCTTATGGTGCTATTGCAGGTGGTAGAAACTTTAATAATTGGGTCTAATAGGAAGAAGTGAAGTCATTGGTGTTGTGCCCTTGGGGAGACTAGTGGGACCTCACCACTCCTCTTTCTACTTGCTTGATGGCTACCATGAAGTGAGTGGCTTCCTTAGCCACCCACTGCTTCCTCTCCATAAGCCCATCAGCAGTGGACTACAAAACTGTGAGCCAAAATAAACATTTTCTCTTATTAAGTTGATTTATCTCAAGTATTTGTTACAGTAATGGAAGGTGAACTAACACAAAACACATGGCCGATGATTTAATCAACAATGCCAATGTAATGAGCCCCCCATCCAGTCTCTGGACACTAAGCTCTAAGAGAGAACATACCCATGTGCTGAGGTTATGTGCCCAGGACTGTCCAGAAACCCTGTCTTAAAAATAGGTGGACAGAATACCTGAGAAATGACACCTTAGGTTGCCCTCTGGCCTCCAAACGTATGTGCACACACATGCATGTGCACCCACAAACATGAACACAAATATGCATACACACTTGTATGCCATGGAAGAAAGAAAGGAAAGAAAGAAAGGAAGGAAGAAAGAAGAAAAAGAAAGAAAGAAGGAAGAAAGAAATAAAGAAGGAAGAAAGAAAGAAGGAAGGAAGGAAGAGGGGAAAGAGAAAGAAAGAGAGAGGAAGGAAGGAAGAAAGGAAGGAAAAAGAGGAAATGAGAGAAAAGAGTAAGGTACAAAGTGTCAGGGGAAGTATTTAATATGGACTATCTATAAACTTTCTCATTAAATCTGTGAGCCCTTTCCTGCTGTCCTGGACAAACTGGCCAGAAGTTATGTGCCCAGGACTGTCCCAGAGCTAAGCTCTCTGTGTCTCTGCATTTCCTGGGTCCTAATTTGTGTCCTTCCTAAGGACCACAGGAGTGAATACAGAGTTCTCTGGAGTTCTGGGTCCTTCATAAAGACCACAGTAGTGAATACAGTGATCTCTGGGGTTCTGGGTTCTTCTGGTGAATTTTCAAATGTGAGAAGATTGTAAGGATCCAGTTGGTTGAAAGTGCCAAGGTTGAATTGCAGTATTTTAGGCTTAACCTTATCAGGTGCAGAACAAACAATAAAATTTTTATTTTTTTATCACATTATTTATAAATAAATAAAAACACACTGTATTCTTCAATACAGTGCATGCTTCATTGTTCCACCAGCTTAATTTATTTCTTGCTTATCTAGTGAGGCTTGTTCTCTCTGAAGTCTTAAGGAATTATTTTTTTACACTCCTTACAGATTTACCTGAAAATTTATTAAAGGTAATTCTTCCAGAACTTCATCTCCTCAGCACTCTGTATAGCTGCTAGGGTTGGCAGTGACTTCCTAGAACACAGCTAGGGATCTGCACAGAGGGGCCTGGCAGGGGGCCCACCCAGCTCCTCAGCTGTGTAGTGCTCAGAATGACAAACAGAATGACCCAGTACATGAAAATCCACTATGGTCTCTGGATGCCCATTTGATAGGCATGGAGATGGGGCTGCTGGCGGAGTCTATGGAAATATCTAAGGAGCAGCCAGCATTGAAGGGGAGGAAGGCTTGCCGGGTAGTAGGGGCCAGGGTCCTAGTCTACTCTGACTTCACAAGGCTCTGTTTTTGGTGGCCGAATCATTGTTCAGAAACACAAGAAATGTCCAGGTTAACTTCTGTGTGAAATATTGGTGTCAAAAAAATCTAATTGAGTTCAAAATCCATTTGCCCTCATTATAAGAACTTCCATCAAGAAAGAAAGGGAAGACTCTTTAAACCTAATTTCAACGGTTATAAATGTTTGAAAGGCTTGCAAAGTGCTTTTCAATTTTTCATCACCCATTTGTTGAATATGTTTTCTCCTTGATGGTTTCACTTGTGAAGAGTTGAGGAAGATGAAGCCTGAACCCTAAAACCTGAGAGGCCAGCCTTGTCTAGGACAGCAGGAAAGGGCTCACAGATTTAATGAGAAAGTTTATGGATAGTCCATATTAAATACTTCCCCTGACACTTTGTACCTTACTCTTTTCTCTCATTTCCTCTTCTTCCTTCCTTTCTTTCTTCCTTCCTCTCACTTTCTTCTTTCTTTCTTTCCTTTCTTTCTTTCTCTCTTTCTTTCTTCCTTCCTTCTTTCCTTCCTTCCTTCTTTCTTTCTTTCTTTCTTTCTTTCTTTCTTTCTTTCTTTCTTTCTTTCTTTCTTTCTTCTTTCTTTCCTTCTTCCTTCTTTCTTCCTTCCTTCCTTCCTTCCTTCCTTCCTTTCTTCCTTCCTTCCTTCCTTTCTTTCTTCCATGGCATACAAGTGTGTATGCATATTTGTGTTCATGTTTGTGGGTGCACATGCATGTGTGTGCACATACGTTTGGAGGCCAGAGGGCAACCTAAGGTGTCATTTCTCAGGTATGCTGTCCACCTATTTTTAAGACAGGGTTTCTTATTGCCTTAGAGCTCACCAATTAGGCTAGATGGCTGGCCAGCAAGCCTTGGGGTCTGCCTGTCTCTGCCTTCCCAGCACCAACATAACAGGTGCATGCTGGTTTCATAGAAGAACTGGGGATTGGGCTCAAGTTCATGCTTGTGGGACAAATACTTCACAAACTGAGCTATCTCCTCAACATTTATCTCTTCCTTTTTTGAGATAATGTCTCACTCTGTAGCCCAGGCTGGCCTAGAGATTGCTGTATATCTCAGACTGGCCACAAATTGCCACAATCCCCCTTTCTCAGCCTCCCTTGGAATTACAGATGTGAGCCACCATGCCAGGCTTGTATCTTATTTGTTTTGACATTATTATAGGATGCAATATAATGCTGTTTGCCAAGCCACAAATGGAGCCACACTCTACATAATGATGTTTTGGTTAACAACCGAGTTAGACAGTCGACCTATAGGATTATAACACAGCTGAGAACTTCCCATTGGCTAATGACACCATAGCCATTAGAACACTGTGGCACAACCCATCATGTGTTTATGGCGACATTGGTATAAACAGACCCACTGCACTGCCAGTTCACACAAGTGCAGCACTCACAGGTGTGGGCCACTTAATGACAATGACAGCTGTTACTGGCTCATGCCCTTGATATACTTTGTTTTTCAAGCAATTTTAATATTTAGTTGACAGAGATTTACATATCATTCATTCTGGCATTTTCAAGTTCATTTTTTTTTATCCCTGCCCCTTCCTCCTATACCGCTCTTCTTCTTTCCCCAATTTCTCTCTCCCCTTTATCAATCATATCCTTTTGACCTTCCCTCCCCTCTCTTCCAACTTTTGGTGATTTGAATGTATGGCCTATAGACTCAGGCTTGCAAACTGAGTCTCCAGTAGGAGGAGCCCTACTGGGGAAGAGGTATGTCACTGGGAGTGGATCTTAAGTCCAGCCCTAAGATGTGGAGAGCAGTTGGAACTCTGGAAGTTTTCTGGTGTTAGCTGTTGGTGGCGTCTCTCTCCTTGGATCTATGGAAGTGAGCCAGCCTCTTCCATCATTGATGGTGTTTCCCCTGGAATTTGTAAGCCTGAAATCAAACCTTTCTTCCTATCACTGCTTTTGAGCAGGTGGTTGTCCCCAGCAACATGAAATGGACTGTAACACAACTGGTCCCTTTATACTCACTTTGTGTTATGGTTCTATCTTGATAGGTTTGACATTCGCTCCTTAGATGTACATGCTTATGGATATTACATAAGACCCACATATCAGGTGTGGGTTTGGTCTTTCTGAGTTTGAGTCAGTTCACTTAATATTATTCTTTCCAAATCCAACCATTTTCCTGCACACTTCATGATATCATTTTCCAGTACTGCTGAATAGAATTTCATTGAGTATGTGTACCACATTTTTATAATTTACTCATCTGTCAATGGACATCTTGGATAATTCAAATTCTTAACTATTGTAAATAGAGTTACAATAAATATGAATGTGAAAGCATTTCCGGATCTCTTGGACTGGGAAGATGGACCAGTGGTAAAGTATTGCTGGGCAAGCAAAAGGAGTCCAGTTCAGAATCCCAATACCTATGTAAATGCCAGGTGATAGGCACCTGTAATCCCAGAGATCGAGAGAGACGGGAGAACCCCTGGGGCTCATTGGTCAGCTAGTCTAGCCCTATTGGTGAACTGTAGTGTCATGGTTTGATCCAGGTGTCCCCCACAAACAAATGAATGTGTTCTGAATGATTGATCCCCAGTTGATGGCAGTTCAGGAATTAGAACCTCGCTGGAGCTGTGTTGCTGGGGGCGGGCTTATGGGGGTTATAAGCCAACTTCCCCTTGGCAGTGTTTGGCACACCTTCCTGCCATTGTTTGCAGTGCTGCGGTGGAGGTGATGTCCACCCCTCTGCTCATGCCATCATTTTCTCTGCCATGATGGAGTCTCCCCTCAAGTCTGTAAGCCAAATAAACCCATTCCTCCACAAGCCGCTTTTGCTTGGTTCTTTCTGTGCATCAACTAGAAAGCTGACCACAACATCTAGGCTCAGTTTGAGACCTTTTCTCAAGCAGTAAGGTGAAGCACATGTATGAAAATTGAATATCTGCAGACCATAGGTATTGATCTCTGGCCTCAGCATGCACACACACATGTGCACGTGCACCTGTACACACACACACAAACACACACACACACACACACACACACACACACACACACACAGAAAAGGAAGAGGTAGAAATTGCCATCCTGTGCTCCTTTAAAGCTACAACTCTGGATAAGATGGAGGTTCTTTAAGGGCAATGGCTCATGAAAGGCCTCCATTAGGAATGGGGTCACTTGAAGACAGGACTTTTTGCTTATAGAATTGATGTGGGATGCAGGCTTCTACTTTGTAAGCACAGATCCTGGGGGAGTCAGACCATTTCTGGGCAGAAGCTGGGTGCTGGCTTTTGATTCAAAGCTTTCTCACTGGTCAGAGGAAGGGCAGTTCTATTGTACGGTCTGGGCTTCCTGAAAGTTCTTCCCTGCCCATTGCTATACAAACTGGTACTCTCTGTCCTCTGGGATAACCCTTTCTGTTCAGATAACTGGAACGGGTGTGCAGCTTGTTACTGAGAACTGGGCCAATACCAGGGAAAGTGCTTGTTTCTAGGGAAACCAACCTTGGTCTTTGCCAGCATGTCAACAGGCTTTGCAATCCGAAAGAGGCTAAGCATGAGTGGCTGCAGGAAGAAGTCCTGAGCTGGAGCGGTAAGCTCTGTAAGGGGTGCCTGCCAGGCCAGTTTGAGGAGAATAAATCAGTAGAGCCGACTGTCACAGAGGAGGGAGATGCTGAAAGCAGGCTACTGCACTTGGCAGAGTCAGGAAGACAGAGGGGCAGTGGGTGCTAAGAAGGCACCATGGGCACAGAAGAGGTTTGAACGGAACATTGTGCAGAGAAAAGCAAAGACCAGGACAATAGACTGGTGTTCTGAAGAAGTCCTCCCTTCCTCCCTTGCTCTCTCCTTAACTTTCTGTCATTCTTTCTTTCAAATCGAGTTCTTATGTTCGAGATGAAGGTATCATCCAGCAGGATAGACAGAAGTTAAAAGGAACAGGGAGTGATGGATTGGCAAGGCTAAGTTCAAGAGAGCAGGGTTGCATGGTCAAGAGCAGAAATGGCAGGACCCTTTAGGAAAAAGAAGGACTCCTACTGTGATATCCATTCATGGTAAGGGCATGAGTGGGCGAGAAGGCAGCAGAGGGAGGATGTGGGTCTGTGCGTGTGTGTATGTGTGTGAGTGTGTTTCCTTGAGGAAGGAGAGTCAGGCCACCTGCTTCGGATGAGCAGAGAGGGAGATGCAGCCTGGAGAAGGACCACTGAGGCTGATGTGGAGAGGGAGAGGGAAGCTGGGGAAACTTGCGCTGCTGAGAAAGGATGGACTGGAAACCTACTGTGGAAAGTCCAAGGTCAGGATAGTTTCTGGCAGGACTGTGTCGGGGGCTTCCAACAATGCAGCTGAACTTCTCTATTCTGTTAATTTTGCTTTCAGGTGCCTCTGCCCGGTTTCAACAGACTCAACGTCTTAGGGAAGTCCCAAATCCCTCATCAACTGTAGCTTTGCTTTCTAAAGTTTCAGTTACCCTATTGTCTGAAGATAGTCAATGGAACCTTTCAGAAACAAATCATTCATAAGCTTTAATTTAATGTGATTATAGTCATTCATTGTTTTATGTTATTACTAGTTATTGCTAATACTCTATTACGTCTAATTTAAAATTTATTTATTTATTTGGAGATACTTTCCGTACTAAGTAGTTCTCACTTTGTAGCCCCGGATGGCCTTGAAATTCAAGGCAATCCTCCTGACTCAGCTTCCCAGAGTGCTAGGATTACAAGCATGAATCAACACATCCAACTTAAATTTTATACTGTTTTATTATGAGTCCATTTCATATATATGTTTGATATCATACATATATATATATGTTTGATATATGATATGTCAATATATATCATATTCATGTGATATATCAATATATCTCATACTCATATGATATATCGTATATTTGTGGTTTTAGGCATCATGGCTAAGGAGAGACTCCTACACAGTAGCAAGAAAGATTTCCTCCTGGAGGTCAGACCTCAAGTTTGGCATTGACATAAACCGCATGGGCATGATTCTTAAGCTCATCTTTGAACCAGTCATTTGGCCGCAGATTTGAACTTCTCTGAGGGGCTAGCCCTTAGGACAGATAATCAGCTCTGATCCAATCACTGCGATCTGGTGTGGGGTTGGAATTTCCCAATGTAAAAGAGCAAGACCTGGTTCCGAGGTTCCATCCCTCAACACTGTGCTGGGGCCCCTGCTCAAACCTCATGACCCAGAGACCAGAAGATACAGGGCAGTCAAGGGGAGTCATGTCAACCACAGCACTGCTTCAGAACTAGTGGGAGAGGGACTTAAGGTGACTGACAGAGTTTGGAAGAGACTGAGCAGAGGAGGAGACAGTTAACTGTGAGCAGAAGACTGTGACAACGAGCCTAGGAGTGAGTCAGTATGATTTTGAGACTTCATATTTTTATTTTTTAAAAAACAGTAGCCAGCCTTGGGGTGTGAGGGAAGGATGCTGAAATGTCAGTGGAAAGATACCCATCGTCTGTAGTTCTAGGTGGGATGGAGGGTGAGAGAGTCAGCTGTGTGAGAGTCAGCACACCGACTGGCAAGAGACCCCCCCACATCTGTCCCTAAGGCACTTTTGGGGGCATGCAAAGAGTATTTGGTAAGTTCCAGAGCAGAAGCAGACATGGTCTTTGGCTTCTCATGCAGCCAAATCTACTCCTGGGGAAAATGTGACTGTATGGGTTGGACGCATCTCATGGCAGGCAGGAGCCGGGCGCCTGGTGAGGGATCATGGGATGGATGCCTTCTTGGATTTGATGTGTTCGTGTTAATCACATGCAAACTGAGCTAGTCCTTAAAATAGATGGGCTTTGGGAGAATTGGCATGTGAATTGTACAAAATCTGTTTTGGGGTTATAATTTTATCTTGCTTTCCTTAGGATATTCTTTTTTTAAAAAAATATTTCATTGTATATTTTATTTATTCGTTTTCAACGAGATACAGAGAGAGAGAGAGAGCGCGCACCAGGGCCATCACCTTGTGGATCTGGCTTATGTGGGTCCTGGGGAATTGAACCAAGGTCCTTAGGCACTGGAGGCAAGTGCCTTAACCGCTGAGCCATCCCTCCAGCCCTCCTTAGGATATTCTTAATAGCAACAATAATATCTCTTAGTTTCTAATCTCCTACCCTCCTCCAGTCTCAATTTCTCATTGTTCATTCTCTATAAAAATCTTCTCTACCACAAATCTATAGTTGAGTCAGAAGAAACTGTGAATCTGGTGGAGAGATGGAACCCATGAGGGCTGCAAAGGTTCCCACAGAATAGCATCTGAGAACAGGGCCCCAGGTATAGAGGTGGAGCTATATGTACTATAGGAATTATAAAAGCAACAGACAGGCTTATATTCAGTAAGCAAGCATGTGTATGTATCCTGATGAGTATAGTAGGTAATGTTATTCCATATTTCCTTTAAAAATAGTTTAATTTATTTGAAAGCAGAGAGAAACAGAGAGTGTCAGAGAGAGAATGGGCATGCCAGAGCCTCTAGCCACTGCAAATGAACTCCAGATGCATTCACCACTTTTGGCATCTGGCTATACATGGGTACTGGGGAATTGAACCTGGGTCATTAGGCTTTGTAAGCACTCACCTTAACTGCTGAGCCATCTCTCCAGCCCCACCATATTTCTTTTAACAGATAGTTTATGAAACTGTCCTAGGGTAACTTGTATCTTCCCATTCTATGTGGCCAGGAGAACAATCTTTCGGAGAAGCCCGTGCCATGCTCAAAAATTCTTGCTGCTTAGAGAATTAAATCGAATTTTCAGCACGATATTCTAGGTCCTTCAGAAAGGATTCATAAGGTCATTGTTGTAGACAGCTTTCTTGTTGCTGAAAAGAAAAGAACCCAACCAAAAGGCAGCTCTTTGAGGAATGGGTTTATTTTGCCTTACATGCTTGAGGGGAAGCTTCATCATGGCAGGGAAAATGATGGCATAAGCAAAGGGTGGACAGCACTGCAAATAGCAGCAGGAAGGTTTGCCAAAAGCTGGCAAGGGGAAGCTGGCTATAACTCCTATAAGCCTGTCCCCAACAACACACCTCCAACAAGATGCCAATTTCAAAACTGCCATCAGCTGGGGAATCAAACATTCAGAACACATTAAGTTTAGGGGGGACACCTGAATCAGACCACTACAATCCACCCTTGGCCCCATAAAATGATAACTATACATGATGTAAAATGCAATTCATTCAGCTCAACTCCAAAGGTCCCCAGTTTTCATCAGTCCTGATGATATTCAAATATCCCCATAATCCAAGGCCTTTCAACTGAGTCATAATACAAAATAAAATAAAAATAGTGACACAGAACAAATTCACACTATAAAAGACAGCACTGGGCATATCAAAGACAAGTTGAACAAATACAAGATTTAAAACCAACAGGGAAACATCAAACTCTAAAACTCCATGTCTAACAACTCTAACCAGTGTCTGGAGTTCCAATTCCACCCCTACAACTAGGCTACTCATAGTCCTGGAAAACTTTATCAGTGTTGGTTGCTCTCCTTGGAAGACATCTGATAGTCCTGGCATCTCCATTGGGTCTTTTTTGCAACCTAAAGTTCATCCTAATGGCTTTCTTGGTCTTCCATGCAGGCAATTCAACACACCTGCTTCACCCTGCCCATGATCAAATGCCATGTTGCAAATCCAATGACCCTCTCTTTTTGTATTTGTTATATTCCACAGTGCCAGGTGGGCTACCAACTTGTTAATCCAGGGGGAAACAAAGCCATCTTTGAAGAGCAGGAAAATGTCAACATTCAGGCCCCTTACTTCAAGAGTCCACATTCTTCCTGCTGTTCAATGCAGATCACCTGGCCCAATCTCAGTGGTTGTCATCTCTCAAACAATTGCAGCTGAACAGACAGTAGTTTCAGCCCAAAGATTTCATGTCTTTCTGTGCCATCTCCATCTGCTCACACTAGGTTCATTTTTATGCAGTGCAACCCTACACATGTTCTCAGGACACAGGCAGAATGCAGCAAGCCTCTCACACAACCTGCTTCCAGACCAATCCTGACAAAGTTCTTCTTTTTTAAAGTTTTGTATTAATATCCTTATTATGAATAATAATATACATTGTATGAGCAAATCTTGTGAAGATGCTCCCATTTCTCTCCTTTCTGTCCCCTACCCACTGGGGTCCCTCCTCGGTGCACATATTGGATCTCTGATAAAGTTCTTTCTCACCCTCATAAGCCAAACCTCATAGACCATACTTCTGACTGCATTCAGGTCTTTCAACTCTGATCAGAATTCTGTAAGATGTGCTTACAGTACTGTGAGGTGTCTCTTAGGCCGAGGTTCTAAATCCATTCACATTCCTCATGCAAATCAGTAGCACAAGGCCAAAGCCACAGAATCAGGGTTCCAGCAACAATGACCAATCCCACTCTCTGGTACCAAAACTATTATAGACAGATTTCTCATTGTTACACAGAAAAGAATCTGACCAAAAGGCAGCTTTTGGAAGAAAGAGTTTTATTTTGGCTTACAAACTCGAGGGGAAGCTCCATCGTGGCAGGGAAAATGATGGCATGAGCAGAGGGGTGGACATCACCTCCACCACAGCACTGCAAACAGTGGCAGGAAGGTGTGCAAAACACTGGCAAGGGGAAGCTGGCTATAACCCCATACGCCCACCCCCGACAACACAGCTCCAACAAGGTGCTGATTCCAAAACTGCCATCAAGCATTCAGAACACATTGAGTTTTTGGAGGACACGTGAATCAAAGCACTAACTACAGTCATACATGTACAGCTGACACAAAGGTAGAAGTGACTCTGTCCAGGAAAATGAAGGGGATTTATGCAAGGGCGGGGGAGAAGGAGAGGGTGGTGGGATAGGAGGAGAATGTGTTCAAAGCACATTATATGCATACATGAAAATAGCCTTATGTAACTGTGTGTAATAAAATCTGTCCATGTGTAATAATCTAAAATCTGTCCCCAGGATTCCTTTTTAAAAATTTACTTTGTCATTGTCATGGTTTGATTCAGGTGTCCCCCACAAACAAATGAATGTGTTCTGGGTAATTGATCCTCAGCTGATGGCAGCTTGGATTTTACAACCTCGATGGAGCTGTGTTGTTGGGGGTGGGCTTTTGGGGTTATAAGCCATATTCCCCTTGCTAGTATTTGGCACACCTTCCTGCCACTGTTTGCAGTGCTGTGGCAGAGGTGATGTCCACCCCTCTGCTTGTGCCATCGTTTTCCCTGCCAGGATGGAGTCTCCCCTCAAGTCCATAAGCCAAATAAACCCATTCCTCCACAAGCTGCTTTTGCTTGGGTTCTTTCTGCGCAGCAACTAGAAAACTGACCACAAAAGTTTTGGTACCAGAAGAGGAGTCATCTGTTGCTGCTAGAACCCTGATCTTGTGGCTTGGCCTTTTGGATCTGCAGGAGAAATGTGGAAGTAAACCTTGTCCTGAGAGACACCTTGCAGTGCTGTAAGTACAGCTTCATGGAGCATTCTGGTCAGACTTAAAAGACCTGAATGCAGTAAGGACTATGGACTGTGAGGTTTGGCTTACAAGGGGGAGAAAGAACTTTGGTCAGGACTGTGCCAGAAACAGTTTGTGTGAGAGGCTTGCTGCGTTCTGCCTGCCTGTGTCCTGGAAACCTGTGCAGGGTTGTGTTACGTAAAGATGGACTGGTGTGAGCAGATAGAGATGGCACAGAAAGAAAGATCTTTGGGTCGAAACTGCTGCCCGTTCACCTGCAATTGTTTGAGAGATGACAACCATTGAGATTGGGCCAGCTGGTCTGCATTGGAACAACAGGAAGAATGCATACTCTTTGAAGTAAGGAGCCTGAATACTTTGTTCCCCACAGATTAACAAATTGGTTGCCCACCTGGTTCTGTGGAATATAACAAATGCAGGAAGAGAGGGTCATTGGATTTGCAAAACAGTTTGTTTTGAAAAATGGCCATCGGCAATGTGAAGCAGGTGTGCTAGATTGCCTGCATGGAAGCCCAATGGAGCCATGAGGATGAACTGTGGGTTGCAATGGAGAACCAATAAGATGCCAGGACTATGGATGGCTGCCAAGGTGAGCTGCCAGCACCAGATGAAGTTTTCCCAGACTGTGAGTAGCCGAGCTGGAGGGGCGGAATCAGATCTCCAAGAGACTTGTTATTAGTTAGAATCATTGAACTTGGAGTTAGAGATTGAGGTTTCCCTGCTTGTTTTAAATCTTGTATTGGTTCAATCTGTTTTTGCTTTGCCTCATGTTTTTCAGTGTGACTGTTCTATGCCATTATGGGTTTATTTTTGGTATTATGGCTCAGTTGAAGGCTGTGGGGACTTAAGAGTTGAGCTGAACACATTGTATTTACATCATGTATGATTATTAGTTTGGGGGGCCAGGGGAGGACTGTCATGGTTTGATCTAGGTGTCCCCCACAAACAAATGAATGTGTTCTGGGTAATCGATCCTCAGCTGATGACAGTTTAGATTTTACAAACTCGATGGAGCTGTGTTGTTGGGGGTGGACTTTTGGGGGTTATAAGCCAGCTTCCCCTTGCCAGTATTTGGCACACCTTCCTGCTTCTGTTTGCAGTGCTGAGTCGGAGGTGATGTCCACCCCTCTGCTCATGCCATCATTTTCCCTGTCTGGATGGAGTCTCCCCTCGAGTCCATAAACCTAATAAACCCATTCCTCCAAAAGCTGCTTTTGCTTGGGTTCTTTTGGTGCAGCAACTAGAATGCTGACTGCAACAGTCATGTTTAAAGATGAAATGTTTCACCACATAGAAAAGTTCAGAGAAGAGTCTGATATACATCTAACTCCCGGAACCAAGATGAGAATGTTAATTGATCAGCCACACTTGTTTCCAAGCTCTCTGTTTAAAGAAACTCTTAATAGAAGCGTCACTAGGTCTCCCTGGTTGTCTAATCTCACCTGAAAGTAGGGCATTCCAGGCTCAGCGAGAGACTCTGTATCAGGGAAACAAGGTGGTAGAATGATAAGGACATCTGAGATCTTCCTCGGCTCCTGCATATGTGCGCACGAGCGCGCGCACACACACACACACACACACACACACACACACACACACACACACATGAAAAACAAAACAAGGAAGTTTTATAAATACAGTGGAAGCTAACTGGTATCTTCTTGCATTCCCATCTGGAGTTCAACATCATAGCCACCATGTTCCTAACATCCTTGTCCTCAAGAGACTCTATCTTGGAGCTGTTTATCCTTCTCAGTCACGCATGTGTGCATGTGTGTATGTGTGTATTTGTATGTATGTATATGTGTGTGTATAATCTTACATTGTCCAATCTAAATTTGGCCTGAGGATGCTTCTGTATGCAAATAATTATTTAAAATAGAACCTAACAGTATGAAAATCGAATCAACAGCCTACCTTAGGAATAGATTCTCATAACAAATAGCTGTCTCAGCCAATCACAGCAGCCCAGCTCAAATATTTAAATGGCACTCAAATAAGGCAGAAGTTAAGCTGTAAATCAATCAGGCAGGTGGTCACCATACCATTTCCTTTTTCTTGTCTCTCTTTTCTGTCCTTAATTTCTTTCCAACCAAGAGGTCGACTGTAGTTCTCCAAACCTGTTCTGGATCTGAGGGCTGCCCAATTCTACAATCACAGATCAAGCCATGAAGACCTACAAAACTATATTGTAGTTTTGTTCTTTAACAATATGTATCTGTTGAAAATAATTGCCATTTCATATCAGTGGAATGACTTTATATGCATCACATTCTAGTTCGTTCTTTTTATTCAGTGTTTTTGTGACTTATACATGTGAGCAATGTATATCCAATCCATCATTCATTTCAGTCTGCTGTGTTACAGTCCAATGCAGGGATATAGATCAGTCAGATCCCCTTTGAATTCTTTGGCCACTATAACCCCTTCTTAGCTGTCCTATAATTTATGCATCCTGTGAAGTGCAATGTGTGGTCTGAGAGTTAATATTACTAATTACAACTAACAATTAATATTAATTAGTTAATATTAGCAACTAGTTAGTTAATATTAGCAATTAATATTAACTAAGCACAGAACTATGCTTGACTATTCCTAAGATCAATGAATCAAAGAGCCTGTGTTTACCCATGGCCACAAGTGCCAAGAGAAATCAAGAGTACTTGGTGACTGAGAGCTGAGAATAGTTATTTTTATTCAATAAATTCTGATAGCATGGCAAGACACAAACCTGTCTGCCTATATTACTGCCATAGCTCCCTCATGACAGCTTCTCTGTCATGAGGTATTACTTGAAACAAACACAACCTTAAAGATGTATTAGCTGCCATCTAAAGGAGTAGGTCTTACCTTCCCTACCTGCTGCCAGCACAAGGAGCTGCACCTAGAGGCTCTCTGAGGTTTCGTGTGTGTGTGTTTGTGTGTGTGTGTGTGTGTGTGTGTGTGTGTGTGTGTGTGTGTTTTGGGGGGGGTGCAACAGAAATTAATAGATGATTACAACAGGATTAGACAGAGTCTCTTCAAATAAATTGGATCCATTAGGGAATTCTATAGTGAAGCTAATTAATGTTATGACATGTTTCTCTTTTATCAATAATGTGGTTTCTATCCGGAATGGTATCCAGCCCCCAGAAGGCAGTTAGTGTAGTGCTGGAAGGCACTGCACAGGCTGCCAGGGGAAACTGATCAACGACAGCTGGAGTAAACAGAGACGATTGACATGAAACACAATCTGCGGCCATGAGTAGGCTGACCACACCTCCTACTGGGAGGGAACAGCGAACCAACAAAGGAGCACTTGGTGTAA
>PVHP010027417.1:0-23846 GCA_004024765.1 Zapus hudsonius | reverse complement strand
TAAACAGAGACCACTGACAGGAAACACAATCGGTGGTTATGAGTAGGCTGACCACAACTCCTAATAGGAGTGAGCAGCAAACCAAGAAAGGAGCACTTGTGTAATGGAGGAGCCTGGGCCAGGGGGAGACAATCAACAGCTTTCAATTCGGCCAATCTTCCACTTAGTGAGGGGGTCCCCTTGTCTGGAACCTGGGATTCAAGGCGTTAGGCACCGGATCCCGTACTCTTAGGCTCCCAAGACAAGATGCACTATGGGACCAATTGATAGGGAGGCTACTAAAAATCGAATCCTGGTAATCCAAAATTGTGTATATTTGTTAACCTACACTGATCTCACTCTCCGATGGAGATTGTGTTTTTATCTTTCAGGATGCAGTGAGAATGCTGGGGCTCACCTAATCCTACCAACCGACCGTAGGCCGATAGCTGAGATTCTGGCAAGAGAGGGGCCACCACAGTCATACAATGGAGGATCCAAATGGAACTCAGCAGAGAATGACGAGATGAACAAGGAGCCCACAGCCACAGCCATTAAATCAACACAGGATTAGCCAGTGGAACAGAAGCCAATGATTTTCGACACAAAGACCCCTAAGCTCCCAACCTTAAAGCAAACTTGTTACTCATCCACCACGACTCAGGGAACTATGCGGAAGAGGGGGCGGAAAGATTGTGAGAGCCGTGGTGGGGGAGACTATCCAGAGGTACGGACAGGAGAACCTGGCTGATTACTAGTCTATCCATGGTCCCCTGTCACAAGGACTGATCCAGACGACCCATGGAGGTGGTTATCCAGTGGATTGGGGAGGGGAGGGCAGTGGGGAATTGGGGATAACAACTCATTGTTTGCCCACTAAATGTTGTAACTCATTATGGACAATAAAAAATTAAATTAAAAAAAAATAAAAAATAAACAAAAAAAAGAGAAAAAAAAATCATTGCCTCACAACAAATTAAGAGACAGAATTTTTAAGGAGCAGAACATATCAACAGGCATACAAACTTTTGACCTCCTTCCTTCCTCCTCAGCATGCTGACTTTGTCCTTTGCTTCCAAGATGATTTCATCTGCCCCCCATCTCAATACAGAATTCAAATAGAAGAAAGCATAAGTCATTGTTTCATATTAATATTAACAAAAAATTTCTTAAAACCTCATCCAGTGAACTCTCACTTCTATCTAGTTGGCTAGAAAGAGAAAAAAAATAAAAGATTACCACAACTGAGTTGTCTAAAAAACACGCACTAGACTCACTGGACACAGGCAGAAATGGATCACATAAACCCTGGAAATCGCCCAGTTTCATGAGAAAGGAACAGAGCCATAACAGCAATGGCTCCAGGAAGTCATTCCAATGCAATGTAATTAATTTCTTATGTCATGGATTTATAATTAAAAAGTTTTGGAGATTTAGAGATTTGGATCAGCAGTTAAAGGTGCTTGCCAGAAAAGGTTTGGGGTACTTGGCATACTCATAACCAAGTTCACATGTGACCCAATGGAGAAAATCAGAATTCAACGACCCATTTCCATGAGAGAAGAGACAAGTTTCCTTATATTCTCCATTCCATACTTTATCTTTCTCTTCAGCTCCTATCTCATAAACATACATGAAAATATAATGTTCTTTTGAAACAATAGGTCTGATGAAGAAAACACCCACTCCAAATATGCATGAGTATATGTATGAGCACATTCACATTTACATGTGTATGCACATATGTGCATTTACTTTTATATTACAAATAAAGCATTTGGAAAATAGAGACAAAACTAGTATATAGACTTTAATCTTCCAGCCATAAAGAACCATTGTTAATGGAGAAATGCATCATTTTTTCAGTAAAAAAAAAAATCATTTCACAACAGCCAGATGTGGCAGTGCACGCCTTTAATCCCAGCACTCAGGAGGCAGAGGTAGGAGGATTGCTGTGAGTTCAAGGCCATCCTGAGAATTCCAGGTCAGCCTGGGCTAGAGTGAGACCCTACCTCAAAAAGCCAAAAAAAAAAAAAATCCTTTCACACCATTTTTTGCTTATTTCACCAAAGAAAATCAGGCATTGCACAGGTTTTTACATTGCCTTCCATTCAATTTTTTTATATCATGTATAAAGTTTCTAAGGATATTAAAATATCATCTTTATCAAAAATGTCTAAGTTAAAAGTTGCTGAATAGATGGGAAAAACAAGTTCCATTTATTTATTTATTTATTTATTTATTTATTTATTTATTTATTTATTTATTTACTTGGTCCGCAACAAACTTACATCAATGGTAAAGACACAAACAGAAGAAAGTGAAAAGGTGAAAATGAAATACCAAGCTTAAGGAATTTGAACGCAAGCAGGAGTTGTTATAGTCAGGTCTGGCAAACAGACTTTAAGGTAAAATGGCAGAGAAGAGATAAAGAAAGTTACTACATGTTAACAAAAGGAACAATCCATCAATATGTCCTGGTTGTAAATATGTGCACTCAATTTCCTACAACAAACCCTTCTGCACATAAGAAAGAAGTGTCACTTCAGTACCACATTTGTATCAATAGACAGGTCATCCAGATAAAATATCAACAAAGTAGCTTTAGAATTAAACAGAATCATAGATCAAATCAACTTTACAGACATATATGCAATATTCATTCCAACCAACATCTGTAGAATTTACATGCTTCCTGGAAGCCCATGACACATTCTCCAAAACAGATCACATTTTGGGCCATAAAGTAAATCTTACAAATATAAAAAAATTTTGAAATAATTTCTTATGCCTCATCAGAATATGCTGGACTAAAACTAAACTAATAGTAAATGAAAAGTACAAACTATTTAATTACAGGGAAATTAACACATTCTTGAATAACCAGTAAAAATATTTGAGAGGGGTACTTAAAAGAAAAAAGAAAACCTAGGCTCAAAGGAAAATAATGGGACAATTTACCAGAGCCTTTGGGATATCAGGAAGGCAGTTCTAAGGGAAATTGATAGCAATGAGTCCTTACATTAAAAACATAGGGGGCTTTCAAATTTAAAAAAAAAAAAACCTAGTAATGCACTTCAAGTTTTCAGGAAAAAAAAAAAACAAAAAACAAAAAACCCACGTTCTAGAACAAGCCCAACTCTAAATTAAAAAGATGGAAAGAATGCCAACAACAATCAGCCAAATAGAGGTTCAAAGAGTAAGAAAATGTATTGATAAAACAAAATGTTGATTCTTTGAAAAGATAAACAAGGTTTACAAATACTAGCCAAACTAATTAAAATAAAGTGAATACCCAAATTAGTGAAATTACAGATGAAAAAGGGAAGCCAGGTGTGGTGGTACCTGCCTGTAGTTCCAGTACTTGGGTGATGGAAGTGGAGACAGAGTTCAAGGTCAGCCTAGCCTGCATGGTACTCTATCTCAATAAAAAATAAAAAGAAGAAGGCAGAAATAATAAAGGAAGGAAGGATGGGTGGATGGATGGATGGATGGAAGAAAGGGAGGGAAATAGGGAGGGAAAGAGAGGCAGAGAGAAAGAAAAGAACAAAATAAAAGAGAGGCTGTTATAATAGATATCACTGAAATCCAGAGGATCATTAAGCAATATTTATAAAATTCACACTCCAAAAATTTAGATACTTTAGTATAAATAGACAAGATTTTAGGCACATATAGCCTACTAACATTGAACCAAGAATTTATAAGCAATCCAAATGATATAATACTAGTAACACTGAACCAGTGACTGTCTGCTAACAGATAACTCACTACTGGGTGGATTCACTGTTGAATTCCACCATATCTTCAAAGGAATAATGCTCTTCAAGCTAATCTATAATATAGAAAGGGAAGGGATGCTACCAAACACATTGTATGAAATCATTGTTGCCTTTGAATAAAAATTGCATAAGGATAAAGCAAAAAAGAAATTGATAGACCAAGTCCCTTGATGAAAACTGGTACAAAAACCATGATCAAAATATTTACAAACTGGATTCAATGGTACATTTGAGGGGGAGAGGGGAGGGTGTGAGAATTTACTAAAATAAATTGTATTTTTAAAATGCCAGAATGAGTGATACCTAAATCTTTGTATGCTAATTAAAAATTAAATTTAAAGTATCACATACCACAGGCACGTTGGATTCATTTCAAAGACATATGATTATGGCCACAGATGAAGAAAAAGCCTTTAAACATTAAACGTTCTTTTATAATAAAATCCCGGAAGACAGAAGGAATAGAAGGCACATACATAAAAAAGGTCATATACAACAAACCAACAGTCAAAATAGAAACAAAATCAGGAATGAGACAAGGATTTCCACTTTCTTCACTCGTGTCTGATATAGTTATTGACTTCTTAGCCATGCAATAAAGATAGTAAAACAAATAAATGGCAGAAGCTGGGTCTGGGGGTGCACACTTTTAATCCCAGCACTCGGGAGGCAGAGGTAGGAGGATCACAGTGAGTTTAAGGCCACCCTGAGACTACATACTGAATTCTAGGTCAGCCTGGACTAGAGGGAGACCCTAGTTTGAAAAACCAATTAATTAATTAATTAATTGCAGAAAGAACATAGGAAAGGAGGAAGTCATATGCCTACTGGAAATAATATAAAAGGCCCTAAAAACTCTAGCAAAAAGTTATTAGATTTGATAAATACCGTCAGCAACCGACATATAAAAATCAATTATTTCTTCTATACAACAATAATGAACATGCTCAGGAAAAAATATCAAGAGAATAATACCACATATAATAGCCTCAAAACATAAATTAATGAATTAAATATTAAGGAATAAATCTACTCAAAATAGTGAAAGTGCTTTATAATGAAAACTGTAAAAAATGAAGAAGTAAACTGAGAAAGACAAGAGAAAGTAGAAATACCTCCCACATAGATGGATCAACAGAATTAATATTGTAAAAGGGCCATATTATGCAACCAAGTTTTTACCATTTCACGTCGACTTTTCAGCAATGCCTAGTTACTATAGTTTTCTAAATAAAATAGTGCTCTGCACAATAACTTGACCAAAGTTAATTTCAGCTATTTACCAGTGACAATTTCTCTCTTAAAATTATTTTGCCCTTTGCAGGGTGAATAACCAACCCAGCATAATATTATGTTAAATAAAATAAGCCAGACACAGAAAGGTGAATACTATACCTTACTTAACTGAAGAATCCAAATAATTTTTCATGGAAGCTGAGTAGAAGCGGTGATTGTCAAGAGGTGAGGATGAGGAAATTGAAAATAATAGCCAGAAAGTATAAACTATAAGTTATAAGATAAATTCTCAAGATTTAATGAAAAGCATGATGACTATAGCTAATATTATTGAATTGTGTTCTCAGTTTGCCAAGGCAGTGACTTTTAATGTTTTTTTTTTGCCACACACAAAAAGTAACTATGTGAGGTAATAGATGTGTTAATTTACTTGATTGTGATAATGACTTTACAATGTACACATAAATCAATTTCTATTTGTCCCTTCTACCTCAATACTGCTAAAACACAGATGTAAAATTAATTCTGAGTTTCATAGAGACAGAAAGTAATTTGTGTATGCCAAGGGCTATCAGATAAAGATAATAGAGAGATATAGCTTATGGTTAAGAGATTTCTTTGGGGAATAATAAAAACATTCTGAAATTACATAGTGGTAATGGTTGCACAACTTTGTGAATAAATACTAAAGACCACCGTATTGTAGTTAAAATTAAAGAAAAACTTCTATACAAGTTTTATCACAATGCAATGAAATAAAAATTAAGCTAAATCAAATGAAACCTATTTGCTTCCACTGTAAACAACAAATCTGGTACTTTCTACTCTAGTACCATGCTAGAAAGTTATTATGAAATACATGACAATAGAAGTTCTGACTCACTGAATTTTATTGCCCAATCTACAAAGATAACAGCCTTCCTGAGAACAGCTGCATCTCTAACCAGATGTTCTGCTGGCATCCTTTGGTCCTGGGACACTCCGGAACTGATAGGTACCTTTTCTCTAAACCACTTTAGTAACAACCCACAACCAATCCAGTGACAATGGGCGATAAACAGGAATGATATCCAATAGCACCCTGGAAATGGAAATTTAGAAAATCTCGAACTACTTACAGAGAATTTGTGTAGCAATTTCACTCCCTGATTAAGTCAATGATGACAAGCGCTGATAGCCATATTATTCAGACCATTGCTTTCACCATTTCCTCTGATTAAAAAGCAAGTATTTTTTTTCACTCAATCTAAAAGTTAGAGATAACTCAGATAAAAACAAGCAATGTTCAGTCCACACTGAAATCTAGCAGAAGACAATTACTTATGGTTCCGTTGTGTAGCATGTGTGTGAAAGCAGAGCTCTAGAGAGACAGAGGACAATGCTGCTCAAAGATGCTTTGGCCCTCTGACAACACAAGAAACAGTGCCATCGAGGGCCTCGTCGACCGCTGACATGTTTCTGGACCCTGTCCTCACCAGAGTTGTACAATGAGAGCTTTTAAAATTAGGTTATGTCCATATGGCCCTTTGGAGTCACATCGTATCTTCACTCAAACACAACCTCTTGGATCATTTTGAAAATGCTAATAAAAGAGAAGGAGAGTAGGGTTAGGGAAACCTGTTTCATTGAAATGGTTTAAAAAAATGAAAGCACTTTAAAATTTTCTTTAAGTAGGGCTCAGCAGTTAAGGCACTTGCCTCTAGTGCCTAAGGCCCCTGGTTCAATTCCCCAGTACCCACATATGCTAGACCCACAAGGTGGTAGCCCTGGTGCCTCCTTCTGCCCCCCTCTCTCTCTTTCTCTCTGTATCTCCTGCTTGAAAATGAATAAATAAAATAATAAAAATATATTTCTAAAAAAATTTCTTTATGTCATAATCTACTGCCATAGTATTAAAACTAATAAATAGTGACAGAATCTAGTGTTGTTGGCCATAAAAGAAGCTTTTAAAATCAAGTATTTGAATAATAATCACTCAATATATTTATGGAGAGAGAGAGAAGGGGAAAGAGAGAGAGGGAGAGAGATTGCACTTAATGTCAGGTTTGATGTGGTATTAAAGGACTGTCTGTAATTCATGCTTCACAGCAAGACAGGTCTTTTTATATTAGAAACCCAATGCAAGATGATTTGTTTTTAAGTATAAATGTGCCACTTGGCACTTGAATTTAAACTGTGTATTATTCTTCTGTGGTTCAACAACCTGATTATTTTTAGATATAAGATTAAGGTAAAAAGCACTTGGGTGTATTTAGTGTGGCCTTCAACTGGCTCCAAAAATGCAGCTGGCTCTGGTATTTGCTTGGAGAAGCAAAGCCACAAGGTCTGCAACTCTAGGCACCTAGAAAGTCACTGAGTCTGGTGTTTTGACACCATGAATGTTTTCCCAGAATCCTTGACTAACGGAGATAAAATCCAACTTATGCTCTTGCTCACATGTATTTCCTTGCTGTTCATGAAATATAGGATGGGAGAAAAGAATATTATAATTAATTTGATTTTCAGGGGGACAGAGTAACAATTCACTGAGCCAATAATCCAACAACTATTCACTGAGTAGTTGTGATGCACCCAAATGCTCTTAACCACTCAAGAAGTAACGACAAAGGAAAACAGACAATCTCCTATGTCCGGGAGTCCAAAGTGTTTTAAGTAAGAATGAATTAACAAGATCATCACATGGATTAACTATGTTAAGTGCTTCCAGTGAAGTCAATGGCACTATCGGGGCATAGAAAACAGAACTTTGACAAGATTTCATGGAACAAGGTGGAGCTTCTCTGGGGAAAATAAAAGCAGTGGAGATCAAAACTAAAGAATGAGGGAAATGTAAGTAAAAGGATAAAGGAGACCATTCTAAATAGAGTGAATGTGAAAAGACTTGGCTACAAAAGGGTTGCATGTTTGGGGGACTGATGTGTTTTTTTGGCTAAAGAAGAAAGACAGAGAGAGAGACAGAGAAAGAGAGAGAGAGAGAGAGACATCATTACAAGATGGACCGGAAAAGTAGGTGTTGGTGTATCTTACAGGATCTCATGCATCACATTAAAGGCTTATACTCTTAGCTCTGTAGAGAAAACTGGGCGAAGCACACTTTAGTTGGGGTTAACAAGTGAGTATCAAAGAAAGAAAAGTCACACTGCCAGCCTCAGAAATAATGCCAACAGACTACAGCACTGTGGCCATATGACATAAGCAGTCCAGCATTAATAGACAATGAAACATGTCCCACATTATAACATAACATCTTTCAGTAACAGAGATTCACTAGAGGAAGGTATGTAAGGTGACAAGAAGGAATGGAATCTGGGAAATTTTAAATAGAAAAGAGATTCACCCACCACGACTCAGGGAACTGAGTGGAAGAGGGGGTGGAAAGATTGTGAGAGCCATGGTGGGGGAGATTATCAGAGGCATGGCACCCCTCAGTAACAACACACTTGGGTCAGGAGAACCTGGCTGAAGACTGGGCTCTCCATGGTCCCCTACCACAAAGACTGATCCAGAAGGCCCACGGAGGAGGATATCCAGATGACTGGGGATGGGGAAGGGGGGCAACGGGGAATTGGGGATAACAACTCATGGTTGGCCCACTAAACAATGTAACTCATTATGAACAATAAAGAAAAAAAAGAGAGATTGATGGGGTCTGGAGAGATAGCTCAGTGGTTAAGGCACTTGTCTGCAAACCCCAACAACCCAAGTTCCATACCATGTACAGCCAGCCAGATGCACAAAGTGCTGCATGCATTTGGAGTTAATTTGCAGCAGCTGGAGGCACTGGCAACCCATTCTCTCTCTCTCTCTCTCTCTCTCTCTCTCTCTCTCTCTCTCTCTCTCTCTCTCTCTCTCTCTCTCTGTGTCCTTGCAACAAAATAATAAATAAAAATTTTAAAGAAAGATTGATGAACAGTCAATAGAGTTTCTGGCAATAAGTGTGAGGGGTGGAGTTGACACCAAAGACAAAGATATCAATGTGAACAGCAGCAACAAGGAAAACATCACAAGTGGACAATGCCAATCACCTTTGGGATCAAACCATGACACATATGTATGTCCTTCTACCTGCCCCTCCCTCCTTCTTTCCTGTCCCCCTAGACCTTTCTACTTCCTGTGTTCTCTCCTTCCACTTCCCTGTCTGCTATACCCTTCCTCAACCCCTCCCTGCTTCTCTCTCCAAACCTTATTCTAGGTTCCTGACCAGTACTACTGATGCTTACTACCACTTATTAAAAAAAATCTAGCTATTCCAAACTAGAGTTTATGAGCATGGATTTCCTCTCTTAGTATAATTTTTTTCCAAAACCATCCATTTTCCTGCCAATATCATAATTCCATTTTTCTTTAGGGCTGCATAAAACTCCATTGTGTATATTCAGTGAATAAGAATCTACAAAAAAAATCTTATACAGAATTTCAGTTTAATCTCAGTTGTGATAAAAATAATTAGGAGCATTTCACACCTGAAATCTTAACACTCAGAAAGCTGAGGCAGAAAGATCTCCAAGAGTTTGATGCCAGTCTGGGCTATATATTGCTCCAGACTATTCCTGGGTAAAGTGTGAGATTCTATAAAAAGGAAAGAAGGCATTAAATATGAAGCATCTGTGTATAGACACATGAACATTACTATCAATGTTGTATATTTGTCATTGTATGCTTGAAGTTTTGTAGCACTAAATCAGACATCTCTATCAAATGATACCAAGATTGTTGTGGATGAAGTGGAGCCAAAAGATGGGATGGAGTGCTTTGGAATGCAGATACAAATTGGCCACTACATAAGTGACCTGAACAAGACCTGCATAATACTGGGCTCATCAACATGTTTCATGGATGATGTTTTAAAAATGGGCTGGAGAGATGGCTTTGTGGTTAAAGGTTCTTGCTTGCAAAGCCTGAGGGACAGAGTTTGATCCGCAGTACCTTCATAAAGCCAGATGAACAAAGTATCACGTGTCTGGACTTCATTTGCAGTAGCTGTCTCTCTCTCTCTCTCTCTCTCTCTCTCTCTCTCTTTCTCTTTCTCTCTCATAAAATTTGAAAAAGTTTTAAAAATACAAGATGACATACTCTACACACCTGAGTTATTCTCAGGTGGAATAAACTGCTAGGAAGAAGAGAAGTGTAAGCAGAAGAAAATGAGGCCTTTATTGTATTTGACATGGACTTTTTGGCAACCAGTATTTATAGATATGTCATTAGCTTTGTTAGACTACAGTACAGATAAAACATTATAATAAATATGTAAATAACTTTATAACAGCATAGCTCACAGGATTAAAGAAAACAGCTGGGAAAGTACCTAGAAAAGAGTCAATAAAAACTAGTGTGATTATTATAAACATGCAGTGACATCTTTAAATGTTCAATTACCTAATGTCACTTTTCAGTATATGTGGAGATATATGCCTTCTTTAAAAACAAAACAAAATTTCTCTCATAATGTTTTTCTGTTCTGTCATGATAGGATTCCAGTTATTGATAAAAATTTCATGGAAATTATAATCACTTGAAAGTATTAAAAGCTGAAACTTTTAAAAATATTAAATGTTATTTGTGCTTTACACATATTTATGGCACAGATTACTGTAAAATATGTCTAAAATGCCAACTGCCTAAAATGCCCACAATGGACTAAGTGTTTTAAATATATAACCTCATACATTTCTCATTACAACTCTGTTGTGTAGGGAAAGAGAAACACAGCTCAATTTAAGTGAGCTGTCCAAGAAAATGAGGTGGTCCATAGTACTGGGGGTTGACTCAATCAATGGTAGACAACTTGCCTAGCATATGTAAGGCCCTGGGTTTGATTCCTAGCCATGAAAAAGAGTATTTCAGCATGTGGACTAGGCTTTGAAATAAATTGTCTTAGCTCATTAAAATCTTTCAGTCACTCGGTAGTGCATTATCACTAAAAAGAAAAACATTAAGTCAAATCCCATTGGACAAACCAAAGAAGCATCAACTCTTACTTTAATGTTGCTCAAAATAAATTGTCGGGGTTGGAGAGATGACTTGGTTAAGGCGCTTGTCTGCAAAGGACAACAACCAGGTTCAACTCCCCAGGAACCACATAAAGCCAGATGCACAAAGTGGCACATGTATCTGGAGTTTGTTTTCAGTGGATAGAGGCTCTGGTGTGACCATTCTCTATTTCTCTTCTATCTCTCTCTCTCCTTGAAAATAAATAGGCAAAATGTTTTTAAATAAAATAAATCATCATTACTACCTTTTGGAAATCTTTTGAGTTGTAAATACCTATTCTAAACTATTTCATTATAAAATGTTTTCAGGTCAGCCCTGTGCAGAGGACTCAAGCCCAGTGCATAGGCACCTTGTCATTGACTAAGCCACTCACCCACCCGAGAACCAGCATCAATTGTCTCCACAGAGGAATTTCATGCAAGTGCTGCTGCCTTCACACACACAGGAGCCAGAGGATATTAGGGAGGACAGAGGACAGGGCAAGGCTTGAAAAAAAAATGGCTAATTCTGAAAGTAGGGGGCAGGGGAACCCGGCTATTCTGCCCTAATGGATCAGAGGCGCCAAATCTTGGCCCGTTGTTTTTATTCTTAGGTTTATACATGTATCACAAATGACTTACTTATGTATCACAAATGAGGAACTAGAGACTGCCTTGGGAGAAGGTCCTTAATTTTATGGCATGTGGTTTTAAGGGAATGGGTTTGTTTGCTAAGAAGGTATCTGGCTATGGTAAACAGAGCATGGAGGCCTGTGGTTAGGATTTAACTTAATTTTATCTAATTTGAGGTAGTGATGCAGGAATTTTGGGGTCCAGGCTGTTCCCTCAGATTTATAAACCTGAAGTTTTGGGTTCTTTCCTAATCTTTAATGAAGAATAATAAAGACAGAATCTAGAAGCACAAATTATAAATTGTTTAATTTATTTAGGGAGAAATCACAACTTGTGATATTTATTTAAAGGGAATTAGGACCTAGAAAGGAAGACTAGAATGTTTTTATGTGGAAAACATATTTCATAAAAGTGGAAATTAGGGTGAAACTGAGGCTTAGAAAGGGAAGCCAGACTGAAGTAAAGCTGGAGTGAAACAGAGAACTTAAAGGAGCGGAATGCTCTAGGCATCGGCCTCGGACTTTCCCATGGAGGGAGGCTAGGGTGGCAGATCCAGAGTGGGAATCCAAACATGCCTCATAGGAGTGTAAACTGAGGCACCATAAAACAGAAAGAGCAGGGAGACTAGGATTAAGAGACAGGGTTATGTTTCCCTTCCCCACCCAGTGAAGGCAGGTGACCTAGACTCGGGAAGTGAAGAAAGAGGAAGACACATATCAGCCTGTCACCTTTATGGTGTTTGATTGAGGTACGTGGGGGAAAATCTGATTTGTTATAAATCTGGAGGATGGCTCATAGAATCCGCCCATATCTGGGGCTGGGGTCCTGGCATGTTCAACTACGGACAACAAGGGCCATTGTAGATCAGGGTCAGTCCAAGTTAGGAGTTTTCATTCTTGTGTCAGGATGAACTCTCAGGTGTTTAGCATCTCCTGGTTCACTCTGGTCCTCAATCCCTGGCTGAAACCTGCCTAAATAAACTAACGTTCTCCGATTCTGTCTCAGCAGGAGTAGCTGCATTGCTCAACTTACATCCTAAGCATTCAAGGTACTCTTTGCACGCCGATCACGCTGTCAGCACAATTTAGCATGACTGTTGTCTCCAACATCTCTTCTCTTTTTATTCAATTGTTGTACAAGAAATGTCATGATCAGTTTTGGCTTAGCATCTCTATTGGAGCTCTTTTGTTTAATCTGATTCTACTGACTTATGTAAAAAAGACAGAGCAAAATTATAGTTAGACCAATTTCAACCCATACTTCATATAGGGGGTTGATATCGAGAATATGTAAAGAACTGTAAAAATTAAACACCAAAAAAATCTGCCAATCAACAAACCAATTAATGAAATGAATAGACAGTTCTCAAAAGAAGAAACACAAGTTACCAATAATGACTGTAAAAAGTACTCAATTATCCTTAGTCATCAGAGAAATAGAAATTAAAACTACTTTGAGGGCTGTAGAGATTGTTCAGCAGTTAAGGTGCTTGCTTGCAGAGACTAACTACCTGGGTTCAACTCCTCAGGGCCCATGTAAAGCCAGGCGTACAAAGTGGTGCATGCATCTGGAGTTTGTTTGCAGTGACTGAAGGTCCTGGTCTCTCTCTCTCTCTCTCTCTCTCTCTCTCTCTCTCTCTCTATATATATATATATATATATATATATATATATATATATCTGTATGTCTCTCTCTATATATATATCTGTATGTCTGTCTCTCTGATTGCAAATAAATAATAAAAATATTTTTAAAAAACTACTTTGAGATTTCATCTCACCCTGGCCAAAATGGCTATAATGAAGAAAAGAGTCAATACCAAATACCATCAAGAATGTTGGGGAAAAGGAACTCTGATTTAAGGATGTTAGGAATGTAAACAAATATAGCCATTAAGAAAATCAGCATAGTGGTTTCTCAAAAACTAAATAATGTAACTACTATGTGACACAGATATACCACTCCTGAGTATATACTCAAAAAACTATATCTCATCACAGAGATACCTGCACATTCATGTTTATTGCTGCATTATTCATAACAGAGAGAAAATGGAAAAAGCCTAAGTTTCCATCAACAAATGGAATGGAGTGGAAAATGAAAATGTGGCATATATTACAGTGGAGTTTTATTCAGTTTCAAAAAATCATAAAATTTGTAGGGAAATTGATGGATCTGGAAAATATTATCTTAAGCAAGGTAACTCAGATTCAAAAAGACAAACTGTATATTCTCTCTCTTATGTGGATCCTAGCTTTTAATGTTTGTATGCATACACATGTGTGTATATATGTATAGAGTATGCTTACATTCATTCTTTATGTTCATATATTCTGATGTGGGGAATAAGTGTGAAATAAACTATAAAATTATAAGGGAGACTTTGAGAGTGGAAAAAGAAGTGTAAAGGAAAGGGACAAGGGACACAGGAAGCAAGTGACATGTAAGCAGAAAGAGGCTGTGGGCAGGGGAGTGGAAGATTACAAAAAAAAAATTGGCTAATTCTGAAAGTAGGGGGCAGGGGAACCCGGCTACTCTGCCCTAATGGATCAGAGGCGCCAAATCTTGGCCCCTCTGATATAGGGAAACCCTTATAAAGCGATCAGGGGGTTAGAAGAAAGGGGAGAGAAGAAAATCAACAAAAATAAACTTTGTTTTAAAATGTCTTAGTGAAACCCAATACTGTGTGTGCTAACTAAAATGTAAAGAATAATAAAGGAATACAATGATTTTGGAACTGGAAATGTAGCTCAGTTGTAGAGACTTTTCCTAGCACGTACAAGTCCCTAGGTTTGTCTTCTACCACCAGAAGAAAAATACTTTTTAAAATATTTTATTGTAGTAAAATCTAACCTCTTGGCCACAATCGACTTTCATAGATCCAACTGCACATCTGGAATGGCCTCTTACTCAATTATACTATACAAGAGGTCTAAATCATTTTAGCATACTCTTGACTCATGCACTCTAAGAATTCCTTCTTTCTGAGTGTAGAGATAGACAGATCTAGGATTCCCTCACTCCCCGTGTGGATGGTGCTGGTTGTAGCAGTACCTGTAACATAGTATGATCTTGTCTTATTCCATCTAGAACCCAAAAAGCACTAATAGTCTCAATGAGAAACCTTTCTGTTAGTAACAGATCTATACTGGGCTGACTCAACAAAATTTTACAGCTTTTGTAAAGGCAATGCCAAGCTTTGGTTCTTACATTAGCCTTACATCCAAGATAATGAACCAATAAGATGTCTTTTAAGGACTGGTACGAACAAACTAAACAGTCTAGTCAACCCTAAAATTGGCTTTCAACATTTATCCCTTTATGGAATGGCCACAGGCCAGCTGAAGGTATGTTGGTCACATAAGTAACCAGGTATGGGCTTCTCTAGGCGTGCAAGATTTCTTGGAGCAGCTCCATGGATCTACTCCTGAAACAAAAGAACTGACTAGGGCATGGTGTTCCTTTAGTAGAAGTCATGTTAAAGAACAGATAGGGGCTGGAGAGATTGCTCAATGGTTAAGGTACTTGCTTGCAAATCCTAAGGATCAGGGTTTAATTCCCCATTACCCTTATAAAGCCAGATGCACAAGGTGATCCATGCATCTGGAGCTCAGTTGCAGTGGCTAGAGGCCCTGGTGCACTCATTCTCTCTCTCCCTATCTGGTTCTCTTACTTTTTTCTATATCTCTCTCCTCAAATAAATAAATAAATAAATAAATAAATCATTGTTATAAAGAATAGATAGGGACAAATCACATAAGCTCATTTAAAGCTTCTACTGAGATGCAGCTTACCTCACATCCACAAACATTCCACTGACATGTCACATGTCCACTGAATAACATTTCATCATATGATCATAGCAAGAGTTAATGGAACAGAGAAGTATATCCCACCCATTGGGTTTGTGTTAGTTTTATATCACTATGATCAATGCCTAAGCAACTCAACTTAAAAGGATGAAGTCTCACGGTTGCAGAGATTCCTGCCCATGGCTGGCTTACTCCATTGCTGTGGGCATATAACCAGACAGAACATGACAGTGGCAAAATATGTGGTAAGCAAAGTTGCTCAGCTCTTGGTGTCTAGGAAGAATCAAGTAGTTCCAAAGGTGAAGAGATACTCTTTAAAGACATACCTCCCAGCAATACACTGCTGGGCCAGGGATCCAAAACTACCAAATATTCTATTAAAACTTTCAATCTATCAATGGACTAAATCACTAATTAGGTAAAAGTTCTCTTAATCTAATCATCTCTAGAAACACTTTCAGAGACACATCTAGAGAATTTCTTTACACATGTTCTAGGCACCACTCAGGTCCATCAAGTCAACAATGTATAATCACGTAAACTTACAAGTATATAATAATAAATTTTAAGCTGTAAAATATCAACTTTCTAAAATTATAATTATATGCTGAGAGAAATCTCAAATATTTCTGTTTGGATTATAATTATATGCTGAGAGAAATCTCAAGTATTTCCATTTGGAGATATTTCAAATTCTTCCCAGCCACTTGTTATTTCCTCCCAGGAGATAAGGGTTGTCAGGTTGAGTTTCGAACATCTGGGAAGCTGTGAAATAGATATCAGAAATAGATATCAGAGCCAATCTCTCAGTTGGTACAACCTTATGACAGAAGAATGTCTTTATCAGCTCATTCTCAAAACTCTAGCAATAGAGCTGGATGTGGTGGCATATGCTTGTAATCTCAGCACTTGGGAGGCTGAGATAGGAGGATCATGGCTACAGAGAGACCCTCTCTCAAAAAGGAAGACAAACATTTTAATAATAATACTGATCATAGTAGCTAACGTTCATTAAATGTTTATCTCTTTAATAGATGCCTTCATTTTATTATCATAATAAGACTGAATAAGTCAATTTCATGGTTTAAGAAACTGAATCTCAGAAGAGCACCCATGTTTGTTGGAAACTACAATGTATAGGTTCTGAGGTACTGGGCATAGAAAGGAGTGCACAACAGGAAGAGAAGGAAGTGTCGAGGATACCAGAGATTCTTAATGTCTTGTTTGTGTATCTCTCCACAAATTGTTGTCCATAGTTTACACTTTGCCGTACAGCTTTTTTTCATCTTTTTGTGAATTTTAATAACATGCCTCTGAATTTAAGTAGCTGGGATAATTGATTTATCGAACAGTGTATCTCTGATTAGCTAGATATGTTAATTAGACATGTTGATATCTATGATTTTGTTAGGAGACAATGGTGACATAAGGTTCAATTCAAAGAACTTTGCCTTAGTGTAACCTTTACAAATATATCTTTATTCTAATATAAGTTCAGTGTCTGTAGATACGATGACTACTAGTACAGAGAAATATTATGTCCCTCTGTGGATATTTGATCCAGGACAACCATCGTGATCTTAAAAGCTTAAACCCTTCAGCCTATTGCTTTCAAATTGGAGGTGTGACTTCTATCTTTAATAATAGGGCTCTTAGCTTTAGCCAGAGTTGAGACAATTTTCATCAGTTTTAGATAATGAGGTTTTGTTCTTTACCAGACATTTATGTATCTTCTCAGGCTTCCTTGTTTTAATTTTGATGATACTAAGATATTATGTCTCTTTCTTTGAACCATAAGATTAATAAAATATATTCCTAAAGATTTCCCATTCACATAAGTGCCATTATCTCAAAATCTTGATATAAGGAAACACCACAAACTTCAATTCCTTCCTGCCCTTTTCTCGTGTCACTTGTCAAACCATTATTGGAAATGTGCCTCTGACCTTTTTTTCTCCCACACAATTTCTAATAAAGATGCTGCCACACGGCCGTATCCTAGTAACTAGGTTTTACACTGAAAAGCACGATTAAGAAAGAGTCCAAGATAGGGCTGGTTTCCACCACCAGCCAAGGTAATTTGGTAAAGTCTTGTTCTCTTCTTTGATTTCCTAAATTTAGATGAATAACTGATCTAAACTTAATGTTCTTTCTGATAAAAAAAATACTGTCCTATAGGTCCAAATTAGCATATTTGCTTTTGATTACCTTGCAGAATTCCATTTGCTCTCTTTTCTTAAAAGCTTAATAATTCATATAAGGCTCCAGCAGAATAAAATCACTATGTGGTTGAAAAAATATCTCAATTCTCCTGCTGGGGTTAAACGACAGGCTTCGAAGAATTTTTTAAGATAAATAAGAGAGATACTCATCTTGCCTCAGAACTGCTGCATAAGCAGTTCCTAGCCATCCGAATTCACAGATATAAAAACTGTAATCACAAGGGCAGGAACTGGAGGCCAGGTAGCTTCCTTAAGTGAAGTGCGGGCATGGGAACTGTTCTGACCGGGGCTCCTCCACTCACAATGCAGAGGCCAGCTCGTGCCCTGTGAAAGGGAGGCTCTGAAAGCAGATGAGGAAACATATATTCTCTTCAGGTAAAACTCAAGTGTAGGAGAAGAAGGGAAAATATCCAAGCACCCCGAGAAGGGCCCTCTACCCTTTGGAGCTGTTGGCTTGCCAGAATTGGAGAGGCATGGGCAGACAAGGAGGAGTGAACTCCATGCTGTCAGGACCTGGCAATTTTGCCTTCCTCCTTGGACCAGGTCACCATGGTCCAGCTGGTACTTCTTACCCACCTAAGCTTGCCAATCCTCTGCCACCTAAGGTCATGAAAGGATATCAGGGCAGAAAGCCAGAAGGATTAGGGAATGAGTATAAGAGAGGTTTCCTAGGCCACCTTTTCCCCAATTAATTGCTGCCTTTACCAACCAGAGCTCGTTAGGATGCATGGTTGTGTCAGGTCTGTGGGAGTCAGATCAGGTGAGCAGTTGAAGTTGTCATAGGATTCACATTTCTCCAGAACGTTCAGTTCTATAATGTAAACCTAACTTTCCAGATAGGCTGCAAGTGTTTTTCAGGAAGCATACAGTTGGCCCTCCCTATTCACAGTTTCTGCATCTGTGGATTCATATTAACTGCAAATAATTTATTTATATTTAATTGCATCTGTATTAAGCATGTACAGAACATTAGTTTCGTCACTATTTTGTTTTGTCCCTATTCTCTTCCCTATACCCTTTAGTGTGTACCTTGAACTAGGTACTCAAAGTAATATCAACATGAATGCATTTAAAGAAAACAGGGAGGCTGCAGAGATTCCCAGTGGTTAAAGGCACAGCTTGCAAAGCCGGACAACCTAGGTTTGATTCCCCAGGACCCATGTAAAGCCAGCTACATGAAGTAGTTCATGCATCTGGATTTCATTTGCAAAGGCCAGAGGTCCTGGCCTGCTTATTCTCTCTCTCTCTCTCTCTCTCTCTCTCTCTCTCTCTCTCTCTCTGTCATTACAAATAAGTCAATAAATATTTTTTAAATGAAAGGTGGAGAAGGATAACCTAGCCTATATGCAACCACTACAGCATTTTATTTTATTTACAATGGACTGGACGTTTTGGTGCCTATGGGGTCCTGGAACCAGATGAAAAAGAACTGGACTTTGTAGTCATCTGGCTCCTGTTTTGGTTCCTTCCATGAAATCAGCTCATTTTTGCTGAGATGATATTTTATTTTTGCTGAGAAACACTTGCAAAAATGAAGAATTCATTAATGTCTGGCTTTAAGAAAATATAATCTTCATGCTGAAAGAGACCTTAAGGTTAACTCTCATTTGAGAATCATAATTTCTAATCTTTCATAGGTTATAAACTTTTCCACAATATTTTATGGTCTAGAGTCTAAAATTCTAGACTTCAAATCGGACAAAGCAATTACTCTTTTTTTATTGTCCATAATCAGTTACATTATTTAATGGGCAAACAGTGAGTTGTTATCCCAAGTTCCCCAATGCCCCTCTTCCCCATCCCTAGTCAGCTGGATATCCTCCTCCATGGGCAGTCTGGATCAGTCCGTGGGGCAGGGGACCATGGATAGCCTAGGAATCAGCCCGGTTCTCTTGGCCATAGTGTGTTGTTACTGAGGGAGGCCATGCCTCTACATAGTCTCCCCCACCAAGGCTCTCACAATCTTTCCGCCCCCCTCTTCCGCTCAGTTCCCTGAGTCATGGTGGGTGAGTATCAAGGCTGTTTTATTGTTGAGAACTTAGGGGTCTTTGTACTTCTGATTTAGGTTTTGTCGAAAATCATTGGTGTCTGTCTCATTGGCATATCCTTTGTTGGCTGATTGGCTGTGGCTCTGGGTCACTTGTTCATCCCATCATTCTCTGCGGGGTTCCATATGGATCCTCCATGATATGACTGTGGTGGCTCATCTCTTGCCAGGATCTCGGCTATCGGCCTGCGGTCCATTGATAGGGTTGGGTGGGGCACAGCTCTCTGGCATTCAGAAAGATACAAACAGAATCTCCATCGGAGAGTGAGATCAGTATAGGTTAACTGAGATACACATTTCTGAATTAGCTACATTCTATTTTTAGTATCCTCTCCTTCAATCGCTCACATAGTGCACCTCTCATTGGGGGCCCAAGAGTCTGGCTCCCAGTGCATATCACCCACCCTAAGTCCCCAGTTCCAGTTAAGGGCTCCCCCTCACTAAGTGGAATATTTGGCCGAATTTAAAAGCTGTTGATTGCCTCCCCCAGGCTTTGGCTCCTCCATTGCACAAATGATCCATTCCTGGTTCGCTGTTCTTTCCCAGTAGGAAGTGTGTACAGTCTACTCATGGCAGCAGACTGTGTTTCATGCCAGTGGTCTCTGTTTACTCCAGCTGTCATTGACCAGCTTCCCCTGGCAGCTTATGCAGTGCCTTCCAGCACTGCACAAACTATCATCTGGAGGCTGGATACCATTCTTGAAGGGTCTCTCGATGCTGATCGATGGCTTTCTGTGGTTTCTTCAGCAACAGGGTTTTGCCTCCAGCCTGGGGTGGGCATTCAAGAGCCTTGACAGATCCCGTCTTGTTTTGGGGACCTCATGGGTCACTTTGGTCAACAGCTCAGTGAGGGAAGGAGCTGGTGACTGGGACCTGGAGTTGCCAGACTGATCAATTTTTCACAGGCTTAGGCTCTCTCCCCTACTGCTCATGGCCCCTCTTGCCAGACGACACCCACTACTTACTCAATAGGTTACATTATGTATGTGAAGATTTTATGATTTTGAATCCAATTTGGTTTATCCTCATACTTAAGCCATTCCCCTTCCCCCATCCCTTTGCAATGACTCTTTAACTGAATCCATGCCACTCAGTATCAGTGATTTTCCTTGTGACTTTCCACATTGTCATTCCCCTAAAATTGTGTTGAAATTCTTGAAATAATTTATCATTACTGAACTCTGAAAAACTCTTTATAACATGAAAATTTTTCTTGGTAAGGCTGGTGGTGCTTTTCTTCCTGCTTTGCAGATTAAAATGAATATTTAAATAATTTATCATAAAGCAAACATTTTTGTCAACTTAGAAACACCAATTCTCCAGGGAGGTCTAAGACAGTGCTTCATAAATCACACTGGAAAACAACACTATTATATAAAATTCCCCAGAGTTAAATGACATTTTAAAATATGTAACTATTTAATTAGGATAACATGTCTTAATGATTTTTCACTAAATTAATGAAGAGGTAAATTACTATCATTTCTAGCAAATATTGAAATTTAAATTGCAGATAGTTTTGGAAGCATGAGACATCACATTTGATTTTCTAGTCAAAGAATCAGGAGCTATTACACAAAAATTCAATAAAGGTATCCATAAGAAACTTGGCAATATAATTACACTTGTGCCATTGAACGTTATACTAATTTATGTTGCAAATAAAAGTGTTCTTAAATGCATACTGCTTCTATAAATCTAATTTATGTTATTTTCAATTTTAAAGTATCCATGTGGCCATTTTTCAATGGCAGAGAAATAATAAATATTTTTCTTATTCCCTTCACTCTCCACTCCTCCATCTCTCCTAATCTCATTCACCACAGTTAATTATTGTTAAAATTTTCAAAATGTTTGACATATATATATATATATATATATATATATATATATATATATATATATTCTTTAGGCAAATAGAATCCCTAAGTATTTATTTTTATAATATCATAAACACACATCTTCTGCATTCTTTTAATGGTAATAGTGTTCCACTGAACGCATGTCAACCATTTTTATCAGGAGTTGGCAATTTTTCTGTAAAGGTTCATATGGTAAATTTTTTGGGTTTTCTGAATTATTCAGTGTCTGTCACAAACATTCTTCTCCATTATAGATAATATGTAATTGACCCAAGTGACTGCATTCCAATAAAACATGACAGAAATGGGCTGCAGGCTGGATTTGGTCCACAGATCATTGTCTACTGACTCCTGATTTATGTAAGCAGACATATATTGGTGGAAACATAGGTTAGTAGGTATTTTCCTGCTATTGATATTAGAAACAGTGTTGCTATGAAGTTTTGGGCTATGTATACATTGATTTGATCAAGGTCAATGAATCCAATAAAAAGTTTGAAACACTATGTAGTGGATTCATGCCTGACCTCCCTGGAGACTAGGTGTGTTTCTAAATTGACAAAAATGTTTTCTTTATGGTATATTACTTAACTAATTATTTTAATCTGTAATAAAATCTGCAAATAAAGAATGCTACTTTACCAGGGAGGAAAGAGTCTGGCCTCTTCACAGTAAGTTCTTCTTTGTTCTACATGGGCTAGTGGATGTTTTCTGCTTGAGACCTTTTGTACTTTTCTGTTGCCCTTTTTCTACTTTAATGATGGCTAAAGAAAAATTTATAAGTTCAATCCTATCAAGAAAAGTTGGAAATTGAATGAAATCCCTGACTCTTCTTCTTGTCTATCTTCTCCTTTCCTCTCCCCTCCACTTTTCTCCCCTCTTCCTACTCCTCCTCCTCCCCTCCTCCTCTTCGTTTTCCTTCTCCTCCTCCTTCTTCTTCTTCCTCTCCTCTCCTCTCCTCTCCTCTCTCTCTCTCTCTCTCTCTCTCTCTCTCTCTCTCTCTCTCTCTCTCTTCTTATAACCTGATCTCACCTTTGGTCAGACCGACCTAGAGCTCCCTATGTATATACCACAAATCTCTTGCACAACTACTGGGATTGCGGGTATGCACTACCAAATCTAGCTACTCGTTTTCCATTCTTTACTAATATTCTTATTGGCAAATTGAGTTCATATTCGGAATGGTACCAGGAAATTAGAAGTTTCTGAAATCAGCTTTGATTACTTGGTTAAAGGAATGTTAGCCACTCACGAGGACAGCAATGTTGATACATAGGATTTTCCAACTGGGTATTTTCAAGGAGGAACTGGGCACAACCTCCTTCTCTCCTCCTCTTCCTCCTCTTCTTCCTCCTCCTTTTCTTCCTCCTCCGTTAATTGTTTCTGCAATGTCTGGTAAGACATCAGGGTAGTCTTAAGCAGAATTCTGTGTTCTAGCTCTGCTACACATGGCCTTAAAATCAGCCCCTGCAGACATATGAATTTTTACTCATTTTTTCTTCCTTTATTGTTGAAGTGCTCATTGGGGATGTCAATACTATCTAGAGAACCATTGTTTCTCATTTTTACTAGTGCTTAAAAAAATAAAGTCCTGTATATTTGATTCACCATCATCCCAGCAGACTTTTAGGCTGAGGTTTTTGAACAAATATCTTTGTACTTGAAATGTATTGATTTTATGACTGAATGTCTCGCCTTCAGAGAAGGACACTCATCCCCTGGATGAGGGTCTCACACTAACAAAGGAGTCAGAAACCCATGAAGAATCACTGATCTGGCAGTTAACATTAATCTGAGTCCACAATTTAGCTTGACTGGATTCTGGCTGTCATAGATGGCACGTCGTAGCATTTCCCCATAGCCAGTGTATTCTGAACAATAGTTTCAGGCACCTCTCACCTCAGAAAAGGCAGCTTTAAATTTGTTTCATTTTCCTGACAATTTTATACAAGTACATATGTACATCTGATCTTATTAACACCCATTACATTCTCTTTCCCCAGCAACTTGCCCACTGAACCTCTTCTTCCCAACCAGTCCTACTTCTGCTGAGCTGTCTTTGTGACCCTCGAGTTTAATCAGTGATGCTTACATGAGTATGGGGGAGTCCCATATTTCCTAGAGCATGGACAATGTTGCGGTCAGCTTTCTCGTTGGTGCGCAGAAAGAACCCAAACAAAAGCGGCTTGTGGAGGAATAGGTTTATTTGGCTTACGGACTCGAGGGGAGACTTCATCCTGGCAGGGAAAACGATGGCATGAGCAGAGGGCTGGACATCACCTCTGCCACAGCACTGCAAACAGC
>PVHP010027416.1:0-24135 GCA_004024765.1 Zapus hudsonius | reverse complement strand
CTGCTGGTGGGAATGTAAACTGTACAGCCTTTGTGGGAAGCAGCGTGGAGGTTCCAAGACAGCTGAGAACAGATTTACCATGTGACCCAGCTCTACCACTCCTTGGCATATATCCTACCCTAGAGGTACTTGCTCATCCATGTTTACTGCGGCTCTACTGACGACAGCTAGGAAATGAACCAGCCTAGATGTCCCTCAACTGATGAATGGATAATGAAGATGTGGTTCATTTATACAATGGAGTTCTGTTCAGTGGTAAAGAGAAATGAAATTATGCAATTTGCAAGGAAAAGGATGGATCTGGAAAGGATCCTATTAAGTGAGGTAACTCGGGCTCAGAAAGCCCTATGTTCTCTCTCATGTGTGGATCCTAGCTACAAATGTTTAGATTCATATGTGAGGCAGAGTAAAAGTAAGTAGTAGAGGCCAGAAAGCTAGACAAGGGCTAAAAGGAATGAAGGAGAGGGGAGACTTAAGGGGAAGGTATTGTACATATGGAAGTGAACAGATTACTAGAGAAGCAATAGCCTAAGTATGGTCAGGGGAAGGGATTGAGTAAAGGAGGGGGTGGGAGGATGATTAATCAAAATTTAAAATGTTTAGAATAAGCTATATGAAAGCTATTTCTTTGGATAATGGCATACCCAATAGTCGTAGATTGTTACTAGAAAAATTTCAGTGCCAGGGATGGTTTTGCCCAGGGAGGTTCCTGAGGCCCCCAAAACATTACAGGCCATTGCCAAGGCTCTCGGTTGCCCACCAGAAGAAGATGGTAAGACCCTATTGCTGATGATGACATGTGCTTGGGCTGCAGGTCACTGAGAAATCAAGCTGGAGCTGAGCAGGAAACCCCCTCCCTGTTAACCAGCTGACAGAAAGCTGGAAAAAGCTATGGCTGCCTGCAGCCCTATGGGAGAGAGAAGTCACCAGTGTTGGTAAACAGCAGTGGACCCTGCAAATGTTGCGATTGGCCAGACAGTCCAAATGCGCCAACTGGTGCAAGAGTGGCACATCTCTTATGGGGGAAACAAGTGCTCTCTAACTGGGCTGGAGGACCGCTCCACGGAAGGGAAAGCATGCCTGGTACTGATTACCTAGTCAAAAGCCTATGTATGGTTGGGGAGGTCATGGGGAGTGTTGCCTGCTGTTTTCTTGCTAAATACATACATTATGCCAACCAAACTGCCTTATGAGCACATTTTTTTCAATGTTCATACCAATATGATAATACTACCTTCACTTTTGGCTAGAGAAGTTTATCTTTTCCAGATGGCAGTGACCACGGGGAAAGCGCAAAAGACACCATAGTGCTGAGAAGAAATGACAATGGAGTCTTCAGCACTGGGACATCTCGATCACACTTCCCGAGACTCAGGATCTATAGCAGAGGAGGTGGGGGAAAGATTGTAAGAGCCAAAGGAAGACTAGGGCTGCTTAAAGAGCAATCTTCCAGACACAAAATGGCCTTGATATTCTAGACTTCACAGTGCCTAATAATACACAAGACCTTCATGACAGGATGAAAAGGTAATGACGCTGAAACAACATAGAGACTAATTAAGAGGGGGAAACATGAGGGAGGTGAAGAGGGAATTATAATGGCTTATTGTCTATAATTATGGAAGCTATCAATAAAAAGTTTTTAAAAAAGAATTGGAATCAACCCAGATGTCCATTGCTGGAAAAATGGATATCAAAATTGTACATATACACAATGGAAATCTACTCAGCAGTAAGGTAAAGTGACATAATGAAATTTGCAGCAAAGTTGATGGACTGGGAACAGATCATATTCAGCAAACACACCAAGAACAGAAAAACAAACACCACATAGGCTCCCTTATCTGCAGTTCCTAATCAAATTAAATCGTAAGCAAACCTGACACACAAATTGAAAGACAGACAACGGGGACGGAAGGGATTCATGCGAGCTATGCAAAAAACTAATTCTAAAATTAATTGATAACATTGAATCCTTAATGTTGGATAGGAGGTTAAATTATATAACCCTCCAGAGGAGTCTCAGAGTATGATCTGGTAAGAAAGGCCCTGAAGAGGATGAGATAAAGTCTAACTCTAGTACAGTCGACTTTGGCTTGTAATACTCTGTTAGAAATTAGCTCCTTCTCACACTGAGCTGTGGCTCAGAGAGACCAAGAAGCCTCCAAAACAAGAACAAGCTTCTATTAAAGCTCTTGATAGCTCCCTGAGGTAATATAAGACTCCACTGCTGAAGACCCCAAGGGCTGCTGTCCCACAGCACTGGGAAGGAAACCAGTTCCCAGAGGGTTAGCCCATCTAGTGCTGGAATGTGCTACGTGAGTTGCTAAGGGAAACTGGCCAACAATGTTGGGAGAAAGCAGGGGACACTGCTAGACCACAAAGACAAGCATGGCAAGAAGTACAGACCTGGGCAATAGTGGCTCTCTGGTTGGCTAAGAGATCAGCTCGTTGGCAGGAACCCTTGACAGGAACTGAGATCCAAGCTAAATTCCTCTGGGGACCAAGATCTGGACTCCAGTGGGATTCTCCCACTAACTACAGGCCTAAAGACGGGCTCCACCCATCATGCTCTCGCCAAATTAACCATGTTTGTCCCACTGTTCTTTGGAGAATCTGTTTGTATTTTCAGAAGGCAGCAAGAACCGTGGACACCCCAATTCTACCAATAGAACCTGAAATGACAGGAAATGCTAGCTGATTTCCTGGACGAAGATCAACCACTCCAACACATCATCTAGGGCCCAGGTGAAACCCCAGAGGAAGAGGCGAGATGAGCAAGAGTGCTGCTTCCACAGCGAGCCTGACAACCTGGGTCAGGGCAGTGGAGGTCTGTCTGAGGATACTCAGTCATTCCAAAGTAGAAACCCAGAGACTCTTAAGAGCTCAACACTATAGAAGACTTTCAAAACTCACACACCATGGCTCAGGGAGCTTATTGGAAGATGGGGCAGAATGACCGTAAGAGCCATGGTTGTGGGGAAAATCTAGAGACATTGCCCACCCCCCCCCAAATAAAACTCTCTGCTGCTGGCACAACTCATAGTCCTTCAAGCCATGGAGCATTTCAGTAATCCCACTGCACCCTCAGTGGAATGAGGGCGGGGAGGAGGGAAATGGTGGTACCAACACAAGATTTGTACAGTGTTTCCACTTATTAATAAAAATTAATAAAACAAAAAATAAAAATGAGAAAAAATATCCTAACAAAATTAAATTATTTGTATTCCAATAAAATATTTAAAAAAGAAAAATAAATAAATTGAGGCGTACCACACAGATGATACAATACATAGGTTATAACCCAGCTCAACAATTTTATATATACATGCAACTATATCACTCTTATCAAAATATCAAATATTTCGAGGACATTGTCTTTTTATAACTTACTGTGGCATGAAACTTTTTCCCTGTGGAGACACAAACACACATCTATTCCCCTAAGACGGGGCTCAGACATCCGACCACAGCATGATTGTACCAAAATCGGTTTTGGCGAACCATTGAGTTTATTGGCGTTTCGTAAGAGCAGGGTCAGAGGTTGCGTCCAGGAACGTGGGTGCATCGCTGCAAGGCTCACCCCAGCCTAGATGAAGACTCACTGCAGGCTGCTTGGTTTGTCAGAGGGCTTCTACCCGAGCACCCTCTCGATAACCTCAGGCAGGGGTCTTGCAAGCTCTTCCCAGACCTGTTGAGTTTCTGAGTCTTCTGAGCCTCCCTCCTCCCTCTTGGAAAGAATGTCTCAGTTCATAAAAATATTGCTATAACACTGGTCACAGTCTGCCCCTCAATAGTTGTTTACTGCTCCTAAACCTCTGGGAGTGGCCCTGGGACATTTTAAGTTCCTGAGTTCCCAGAGCTGACCTCCAGAGTCTCCTCAGCCTACCTCTTCCTTTCAGGAAGGAATATTTCAAGTTGGAAGAATTTGCTATAAATCACTCACCCATAGAAAATCTTAATTTGCCCCATCCATGTACCCTCCATTTCAAATTAGCATCAAAGTTTAGTTCTCCATGGTCTTTTTTTCTTTTATAGAAGTTATAACAGTAGAAGTTATAACTTACTCCAGTTTCCGTTATCCTGGGCCCTCCTCAGTGGGTCATGGTATTCACTGTGGGGTCATGAAGGCCTCAGTGCATCCCTGTGGGGTAGCAGGGGACCTGCCTCGGGGTATTCCTACCCACTCTGTGGCTCTTACAGTCTTTCCACCCCATCTTCCACAATGTTTCCTGAGCGATGCAGGCCTGTTGGCAGTCTGATTTACTGTTGAGTTCTCCATAGCCTCTGGATTTCTGTTTGATAGGTTCTGATGGATCACTGTGGTTGTCACCATCAACCTGGGACTGGTTGTCAGGCTAGCAGTGAGAGCCATCTTCATGTTGCCATTTCCGCTACAATTTCTCCTTGGCCCTGGCAGATGTGGTAGAGGTGTCATGTCTCATGGTGGGCAGTCAGCTAACTTGTCTTATGGATGGATCTTGGTTCTCCTCTGTTTTCTTTGCCATCAGTAAAGTGAAGCAGATTCTCCAAACAAGAGTGAGCAGTTTGAGTTAAAGGTGGGGTATGCAAATTGTGTGTGTGTGTGTGTGTGTGTGTGTGTGTGTGTGTGTGTGTGTGTGTTGTGCAAGCCCACTTCTTCACCAGAGAGCAGTGAGGGCTTCTCTCTGAGTTTCCTGACCATGGGATTCTAATTTGGTTTATAGTACCAGATGAGAGATTCTCTCCCATTGAATGGGCCTCATGTCTAATCATAGAAGTGTTGGTTATGTGAGGAGGCTATGTGCCACTATTGCACAAGTGTGTATTTCTTGTCTGGCTGGTTGATTTCATAGTCTGCAGTGTCTCCTGTTTATTCATGCTGTTGGTGGCCACTGTCCTCCTGCAGCTCCCATAGGGCTTTCCAGCACTCTGAGGCCAGCCAGGTGGGAGCTGGTTTCCCTTTCGGTTCCAGCATGACATTCCAGTGTTCTGTAACTGTAGCCAGTTAGTTCTAACTTCTTGAAATGCATTGGAAATGGAATCTTACTAAGATCTTTCAATGCTTTTGTTTTGCATGTGAGTTGCATATGTGGTGTGTGTTGTGCATGCACATGTGGTGTATGCACATGTGTGTAGATGTGTTCACCCTTTGTGCACCTGTCTGGAGGGCAAAGGAAGACATTGGGTGTCCTCCTTCTGCCTTATTTCCACGAAACAGGGCTTTGCACTGGGCCTGAAGTTCAGTGTTTTGGTTAGGCTGGCTAATCAGGAAGCACCAGTAAACCTCCTGCCTCCACCCTCTCAGCTCTGGGGATGCACAACCATTCACAACTTTTCACATGGTTTCTGGGGATTAAACTCAGGTCTTCATGCTTGCGCAGCAAGTCCTCTGACCTGCTGAGCGTCTGCCCAGCCTGAGATTCTTTCATTCTTTTGGAAGCTTCTTGCATGCTTCGTCTCTTTCGGTATCTTTCATCACTGCCCAGTATCCCAGATTTGTAATGGAAATATGCGTGTCTTTTTTCATCTACATGTATTGTTCATTTGGGCTTTTCCAATTTCAACAATTCTGAATTAAGCATCTCAGAGACCTTTTTGTTTTCTCATCAAAACTATTTACTTCGCCTTGGTCTGCAATGTGGGTGGTAAAAGGCACTGTCTGTATTCATCTTTCAGTTTACCACAGCCAGCTGGGAGTCTGGGCTGGGGAGCTAAACTTGCTGTGCTGCCATTTCTCACTACTGTAAATTTGTCAGCCTATCACTTACCACAGCTCGGGAGGTTCAGTTAGTAAGTGCATAGCAGGCATCAAATGAACAGGAGCACGAGGATTCAATCAGAACACCACGTCAGTCAGCAGACGACCCCAGGAGTGAGGACATCAGCAAACCAAGGCAGCCTGGTGTCAGAAGGGACAGAGTTGCTGGGACGATGGAGAGTCTCTATCCCATCCTCACCATAGATGAACAAAGTATTTATTTTCTAGGCTTACTGGCTTTAATAAAGACTCGGTCACACCATGAGCAGACCAGTTATTTCTGCTATGGACCCCAAGGCTTCCCAACCACTTTCTGAAAATCTTAGACTTCCTGACGCCAGACATACTGTCAGATCCTCACCCCTCCTGCTAGCTTTTCAGCAGTCCGTACTCAGTTCCTTTTTCCTTTTCCTGAGCAAGAGTACACTCAGAGAGTAAGCATCACAGGGTGGCAAATAAAAGCTGATTCCCAGTGATCCCAGGCACTGAGGGACAGCAGTGACCATGAGTGACTCCAAGAAAGCAGGGGTGCTGCAGCAGGACCACCTGGGTGAGGCTGGGCTGGAACTTTGGGAACTCAGGGAGGGAGGGAGGGAGGGAGGGAGGGAGTCCAAGAAGGGAAGGCAGGGCTCAGACTGCCCAGGTTCTCACTGGTGTTCTGCCTATTCAGAGGACGAAGAGTGGATGGTCAGTGGTACCAAATATTCTGTTAAAGGATCTGGATTCCGACCAAGTTCTTGCTTCAGTGGCTTTACAGGTACAGCACAGTGAGGGGCTTGGGAGGAGTGGGTAGTCCTCGGCATAAATGGATCCTGAAAGGTAGAGGCTCAGCCTCTGGATTTCTGAGTCCTGGGAGGTGGAAACTTGGGAAGCTTGGTTCTTGGAAGGTTGAGACTCTAGACTAGAGAGGGGAAGATGAAGACTTTGTAATCCTGGGTCCTGGGAAATGGAGGTTGGGACTCTGGATTCCTGAGTTTTGTGGAGGCTGTGGCTCGGGATTCCTGAATGCTGGAGAGGTAGAGGTTGTGGGTCTGGATTCTGTGTACTGGAGAGATGGAGGCTGGGACTCTGGACTCTTGGGTTCTTGGAAGGTGGAGGCTGGGACCCTGGACTTCTGGGTCCTGTGAAGATAATGTGAGAGTGAATCGTGTAATGTATGGAATATGAAGGTTTATACTCCAATGCCCTGTGGGAGGAGGATGCTGGCAATGAGTCTGTCCTGGGGCCAGCCTCTATCGGGAATTCTTGTAGACTTGAAACCTCCTCTTTTCCCCTCCAGGATGTCTGGGACAAGGCTGTGTCCCCTTGGTCCTGCACTCAGTCTCCTTCATGATCTTGGCTGTGTTCCTGGTGGTCATTCTTGTCCAAGGTCAGACAGGGTTTGGACTCTGGTCTGTCCCTTCAGTTAGAGAAGTTGGCCTGGGAGGGAACTGGGAACTGAAGGTTTCTAGATGCTTCTCAGGGAATCTGCTCATGTCTGGTGCAATAGATGAGAGGAACAAGGTTGTTGCTGCCTCTCTCCTTAGATACTTCGTCCTTCTCTGGACATTAGATTCTCTAATCATCAAAGGGGGTTGACTGCCAATGCTGTGGTGATGATTTGTGCCCAGGTGGTTGAGACAAGCCTTGCCAACAAAGTGAGCTTCACCTAAAAATGACACAGTCTCTAGGGAAACAGTAAAAGTCACAGCATACAGTAGGCAGTTCATAATTGCAGTTTTTGTTTGTTTTTCTTGGTGCAGTCTCCAGGATCTCCAGCTCCCAGGGGCAGGAAAGACACAAGCAGGACAAGGTCTACCAGGAACTGACTCAACTCAAGGCTGAGGTCCATGGTAAATGACCATGAACCAGAGACCCTAGGACCTCAGAAGGTCTCCATGTAGGGAACATTTTGGTTAAGCCATCAGACCTCTTTAAACCTCAGTCTCTTTCTCTGTGAATTGGGACAACAGAATAACTCGTCACTTGGTATTTACAGAGGCCATGCGCATAGCAGGCACTCAGTTTTTACTGGGGTCATGGTAGGCATTAAGTTTTCATAAGGACCATGTACATAGCCTGCACTCAATATTCACACGGGTCATGCATACAGTGGGTGATCAATGAAGCCTGTGTACTGGCCCCTACTCTGAGCATAAAAAGACTCTTCTCTTAGTCGGAAGGGCACGATGGATCCTGGAATCCTTGGTTCTTCTGGGGTGGGAAAAGGGCTCAGAAAGTGCAAGGACCATGGTTCTCCAGGGTACTGTGTCAATGAAGGACACTGACCATGGAGGACACGAAACATGGGCATCCAAGTGTAGAACCATCCTGATAACTTCTACCAACAGACGGCTTCTGCCGCCCCTGCCCTTGGGACTGGACACTCTTCCAAAGAAACTGCTACTTTTTCTCCAAGTCACAACGGGACTGGCTTAGCTCTGCCACTGCCTGCCAAGAAGTGGGGGCCCAGCTAGTTGTCATAAAAAGTGACGAGGAACAGGTATGCTTTGGGGGAGGGCGTCCTGGTCTAGTCCATGCGGCTTGTCTGTGGTCACCTGAGAATAGGACATTCTCAGAGATTCCAAGACATTCTGAAGTATGTGGGGGGGAGAGAAAGAGCTTGGGGTCAGCTGTGTCTTCTGAGTGCAGTCAGCACACCTGCCTGTAGGATGTGAAGGCAGCCGAAATGACCTGAACACCTAGGGGAGCTTATATCAGGTGTTCCCTAGGGGCGCCTGATATAGGAGAAGGGGGAAAGTCAGATTGAAAGTAGAACTTCCTTCCAAGAGTTTGAGGAAACTCAAGCCGGAAAATGGAGGAAAATGTTCTCCCCTGACTCCTCCTCTCCTGCCCTTCCAGAGCTTTCTACAGCACACTTCCAAGACTAAAGGTGCAACCTGGCTGGGGCTGTCAGACCTGGATCAGGAAGACAAGTGGCACTGGATCGATGACTCACCATTGTCATCCAGGTCGGTCTGGAGAGAAGGGAGAGAAGGGCAGCGAGGTAGAGGGTCTTGGAAACTCTGACTTAGACTGTCCTTGGGTTCCATCCCACTCTCCCTGGCTCCCTAGGTATAAGAAACTCATATTAACTGCTGGGAGGGTGAAGTCTTCAAACTCATGTGAAGACAGAACAGAAGTGAAATCCCACCATCAGAGTGGCAAGATGGGCTTGCAGTCTGGGAGGTGTTGACTTTAATGTAGGACATTAATAAACATAGAAAACATAATAAGGCCACCAAGTGAAGGGACTATTACTATAGAAAATATAGTTTGTTGGGCTGGGATGTAGCTTAGGTGCTACAATGTTCACCTAGCCGGCGTGAAGCTCTGGTCTACCCACAGGACTCCATGAACTGGGAGTGGTAGTGTACACCTGTCATCCCAGCTCCAGTGTAAGTGGGAGGGTCATGAGTTCAAGACCATCTTCAGCTACATAGCCTGTCCTAGGCCAGTCTGGGCTACATGTGATCCTGTCTCCAAAAACCTGGAAAGGAAGGGAGGGGAGTGGGAGAGAAAGGAAAAAGAAGAGGGAAAGGGGGAAGGAGAAACAAGGGAGAAGAGGAAAAGATAGGGAGGAAGGGAATAGGGGAAGAAAAAGGAAAGGAAAGGAGGAAGAGAGAAGGGAAAGGAAGCGTGAAAGGAAAAAGAAGGGAAGAGAAATAAAGAAAGGGAAGGAGTGGGGGAAAGCCTTTGTGTTTGTGTGTGTGTGCCCATTTAAAAAAAACAGGAAAGTTATGCTTAGGAATGACCAGTTTGAAACACTTCAGTGGGTTCTATGTTAGAGCTCTGCAACACCCTACTTGTCTCCTACTTGGATCAGGTTGGGTGGAGAGTGGCCCAGAGTGCAAAAGAACAAAAAAGAATGTGGTTGGGGTGTATGGAGTCCAGACTAGTCGGTTTATGTCTATATCTATATTAGCAAGGTGATTTCTCTCAACAGTAGGAAAGAAACGAGGGTCAGAGTCAAGGCCAAGTGCTTCAGGCATATCACTGGGGTCAGAACAAGGAATGCCTGTCATATACATTCAGGGAAGATGTGAAGTCACCTAAAGAAGGGGTCCAAGAGCGGTGTGGAGGCACTAATGCTGTGGATTGACCTTGCAGCTTCCAGAAGTACTGGAACCGAGGGGAGCCCAACAACATTGGGGAAGAAGACTGTGTGGAGTTCTCCGGTGACGGCTGGAATGATGCCAAATGTGATTCCGAAAAGTTCTGGGTTTGCAAGAAGTCTGAAACCTCCTGTCCCACCAACTGAAAGTCATTTCCCCCTGCTGGAGCCAGTTCTTTTCCCTGCCTGTGGGCACTGAGATGTCAGCACAAGTCCTGGGTACCTTTCTCCTCTGTGCCAGGCTTCTTTCTCTTGGCTTCGGGCGGGTGGGTGTCACTTACCTTGACAAGTCAATGTAGTAGGTGTGGGGCACACTTGGGACCTGTGTGATTTCTGTTAGTCTATTCTCTCTTCCTTGCCAAGATAAATTTTAAATTTTTTTTTATTATTTTGGAGGTGTGTACATGTAGTACTGCGCTGTGGTACATCTTGCCTGTGCAGGGTGGGCACCTGGGGGTAGATATGCAGGCCCAGTGCAGAGGCCAGAGCAGAGCACCAGCTGCTCTCCTTTGCCAGTCTTTCCTGTTGCTTCCCCGAGATACAATCTGTCATTGAACCTGGAACTGCCTTTTTTTTCAGTCACTCTAGCTGACCTACAAGTTCCAGCAATTCTGTCTTTTCCCTCCCCACCCAGCCACAGGCCTAGAATTACAGACTTGCATAACCCCAGCCAGCCTTTGATGCGGGTGATGGTCATCAATGTCTAGCTGTGTGGGCCCTTTCAGGCCTTCGTGCTACAGCAAGTGCTCATCCCCGCGCTCACCTCTCCAGTCCTCGATGTAGCTACCTCATCCTTGCTACATCATGGACTTTCCAGATGCTTCCCTTTAAGAGTCGAGATGCACGGCTCCAAAAGTGCTGGCCATGCCCCTGCCTGTGGTTTCTCTTACCTCAGGTACAAGTACAGAGAGACCTGACAGGCCCTCAAATCTTGTTTAAAGCACGATCAGCTCTCTCGTGCTGTCTGGGACCCAAGGTCACTCATCTAGTGCTTGCCTGACTCCTAGTGTTCCTGGTAGGCTCCAGATATTCTGAATTCTAGGAAAATATGCAGAGAAAAAGTAAGGCAGCAAGAAACTTTATTAAGAGTAAAGTAATAGTACTGTGCCAAGAAAGGCAGCAGGCCTGAATGGCAGCTACTCAAAGGTCCCGATTGTTGCCTGTGCTTCTTTGGAGAGAGCCCACAAGAAGGCGGCATCAGTTGCTAGGGGCAGAGTTTGGGTGATTTCAGGTTATATAACCTTTTCTCTACTGTATATGTCTGTTCCCATGATTCATCCATTTTAATCATATGTATGTCCAGTTCTGCATAGCATAAGATGGGAAATAGGGGTGCCACCTAAAAGGACACAGGACACAGAGTGCTTTACTGTACATGTACCCCAAACCAGTCTCAGCTGTATGGGTGCCCTGCTGTTCTAATCCCCAGTATGTCTAAGAAGAGATTTGAATAGAAATTGATCCTGAGTAATGGTTGCTAGGGGAAGAGAGACCACTGTCATTATTCTGAGTTGGGTGCATGTGCAGTTTGATGGAGTTTGTATGTAGCTTGATGCAGAGTTCCAGGTTCTGAAAAGGTAGCTCAAGTGCTTTTTGAGACAAGGGTGTGTTCACGGCCCAGGCCAAGTAGTGTTCTGGATTGCCTGCCTCACTAGCACATTACAAACCAAATCATGTTTACCTTGTGGTAAAGCCACGTATCAATTTTCATTTGGAAATGGGTAAGCACAAGGCATTTCCTTTATACTGTGCCTGCTTGCATGAGAACCTTCGCCATTTGTGGTACTAGTGTGAAAAGTCCTTTAATCGGAAATATACCCCTGCTTTTTCCACTGTACCAGGTCAGAACCTTTCTCTAATTCTTATCTAACAGTCCCCTGAGACCTATTCAACTTCTATCCATCTCCCCTGAAACTCTTTGTCGGGAGCCTCCCTGCTTGCTGACTGGAATCACATCAGGGAAAGAGTTCCTCCAGCCAGTGACTATTGGGCCAGTGAATTCTTCCACTCCCTCCTCCCCCTCCAGGCACAAAGACAAAGATCTGTGGTGAATTACAAGCCAATCACATAGCACAAGATCAAAAAGAAAGAAAAATACCCAGCCGATGACCAGAATAAGATAACCAGCTGGAAGAGAGCAAAAACAAAGTGACTGCCATGTGTGATCATTCCCTTGAGTGAGTAAAGCAGCCTGTGATAAGTTTCTTGGTTGGGCCATTGGTGACAGGTTCAGGGACTGTAGGCCTCTCACGGGGTTCAGCCCGTAGTGACTGCAAAGAAAAACCAATCTCAGTGAAGATTTCCTCAGAGTCTATTCAGCTCCACCATAAGTCCCTCAAAAGGCCAATAAACAAACCCATAAGCTTGTTGATAATTCTCCTTCTCCCTCTCCTTTCTCTTTCTCTCTCTCTCTCTCTCTCTCTCTCTCTCTCTCTCTCTCTCTCTCTCTCTCTCTCTCTCTCTCTCTCTCTCTCTCTCTCTCTGCCTCTCCCACCTGGCAGTCCTCACTATCTTCGTAAATCTCCTTTTGCTCGCTCACCTCTTGTCTGCACTCCTTAATTCCAGCTTGTGGTGTGGCTCTGGTGGTCATTGAATCATCTGGCACCTTAGCAACCTGAGTTAAATAAGCCCACTGAGAACCAAGAGAGGCTCTCCATCACACCTATATCCACAGTGAATCCTGAGGAGGGTTTCTCAGCTCAATCCTCTAGAAAGGAAATATGGCCCCGGCTGCTGGGAGCTCTCTTGGTGGCCTCTGTCACTTGTCAGCCTATCTTTACTTACACTCTATTCTAGGGAGCTGGCTGCCTTCTCCCAGGTCCAGCTCACATGGGTACAGGACAGTGAAGGCCTAGCTATGTTGGGCAACTTCGGACGATGCTGAAGCACCATAAAGCTCCCACAGCTCCCTCCAGGGTTCACCTTGGCTGCTATTAGCCTTCCTCTTCTGGTCTTGTCCCTCGGACCACTCCTGCTCCCTTCCTGTGACTTAATAAACACAGATATTTGGTCTTTGTCTGCATTCTTGAGTTAAGTGTGTCTGTTGTTATTCAGAATCCTCTCTGCAGAACAACCGGAATTTATGCTTAATGACATGAGAAACCTTCTCATTTCTGGAGCAAACTCCCAACCCAGAAGCAGATGTGGGAGGAAAGGGTTTATTTCAAGCTTACAATTTTCTTTCTTTTTAAAAAACTTTTTATTGATAGCTTCCATAATCATATGTAATAGGATACTGTAATTTCCTCCCTACCCTCCCACATATCCCTTCCCCCTCTCAGTCTCTGTTTTGTTTCGGTGTCATCATCTTTTCCTCCCATTATGTGGAGGTATTATCAGGTACTGCAAAGTCATGATCAACACAAGAAGAAATTAGTATTGACACATTTTACAGCTGAAAATAAAGCCAATTGTGATAGATTAAGATGTAATTTTGTTATTTGATGTAAGAAAGACCTCACATCAATTACCTCAAGAAACTGTTCTGAAAGCATACAAACTTGGATTCACATTTGTCGGGTCATATAATGCTCCTACTTGGAGTCTTCTGAGGAACTATCACAAAATTTTACTTTGCCATTTTACACTACCACCAGGCAAGGGTTCCAATTTCCCCATCTTCTTGGTTTTGCGTCCATAGTGTGCCTGTAAGTGCATGTTCATGTGTGTAAGGGGGCATGTGGATACCAGAGGATGGCCTCCGTTTGTTCCCCAGAAACATCTTCCACCTCTTTTGAAGACAGGACCTCTCATTGGCCTGAAGAGACTGGCTCACCAATGAGCCTGGGATCCTCTGCCTCCCCAGCACTGGGATTACAGGTGCTCACCACCATGCCCAGTGTATTTATGTGGGTTCTGGATATCAAACCCAGGTCCCTGTGCTTGTGAAATATTTTTCTAAGCCATCGCCTCAGCCCTTGAAACATTTGTTGTTTTGCTACATTGATACCAATAATTCTAATGGTTGTTAAGTGATGCCACATTTCCTAATAGCAGACCATATTTTCATATGTTCACTGGACATTTGTATAGCTATTTAGAAGACTCATTTGTTCAAATCCTTTTCCCATTTCCTATTTGGATTATGTGCTCTGTTCTTATTGAGTTTCTATTTTGCCCACTTTCAACCTGGTCCTGGGACTAGGAAGATGGCTCAGGGGTTGAATGTACTTGCTTCACAGTCCTACCAACTTGGGTTCTAATCAGACACAAAGTGGCATGTGCATCTATAATTCTATTGCAGTGGGAGGTAGAGTCAGGATAATCCTGAAGATTGCAGACTAGCTAGTCTGGTCTTCACAAAGGCAAAAAAAAAAAAAAAACCCCAAGGTTGTCCTTGATTTCCACATGCTCATACATTAAACACACACACTGTGAATGTAATGTTCATACATTAATAATAATAAAAAGGATTCGGTCCCCTATAGTATTTGGCCAATAATTTTTAATAATCAGCTAGGAAAGATGGAGCATGCCTATAATCCAACAAGTGGGAGGCAGAAGCAGTAGGATTGTCACAGTTTGTAGCCCCCCCAAGTCTACATAGAAAATTTGAAGGCCAGGACTACATAGTCAGGCATAGTGAATGTTTTTAAAAGTCATGAATCAATATTGATTTTCGCCAAATTCTTACAATTTATTGAATTTCCTTTTTGTTTCATTTGTTTTTTTTTTTAAAATATTTTATTTATTCATTTTCAAACAGAGAGAGAGAGAGAGAGAGAGAGAGAGAGAGAGAGAGAGGGAGGACATATGTGGGTAGTGGGAAATGAACCCGGGGCCCTAGTCACCAAAGACAAGTGCCTCAACCGCTGAGCCATCTCTCCAGCCCTTTTTGTTTCATTTGTGTGTATGTAATTGTGTGTGTGTGTGTGTGTGTGTGTGTGTGGTATGTGGTGTATGAACGTGTGTGTGCCCATGCAGCACCCCAAGTACTCGCCTGGGTGTGCTTGTCTGTGGTAGACTGAGTGGAACATCAGGTGTTCGTCTCTGTGGCTCTTCTCTGCTTTCTCACGTGAGTTGGAGTCTTACTGATCCCAGAGTTTTTTATTTCATGAGATTCTAGCAATTCTAAGATCTCTGCTCCCCCACAGGGCTGGCCCCTCTGGCATGGACACACCCAGGTGTTTCTGTCCATCCTCAGGTCCTCGCACTTGCCCAGTAAATGTTCTTAACCACCGAGCCATCTCTCTAGTCAGCTCCTAATGCAGAATTTATTTTGCTTGGTTTTGAAGGGTATTTTTTTTGAGACAGATTGTCTTCATATGCCAGGCTGGTCTGGAACTATGTATCCCAGACTAGATCTGAATTTAGGATGATCATTCCTCAACCTCCCAAGTTATTGGATTATAAGGATGCACCACCAACCCAGATCTAATAGGGAATTTTATAGTAATAGATTTTCTGATCCAGCTCATGTGTTTGGAAAAAAAGCCCTGGGCTTGGGAGATCAGGAGATCAGGAGATGGCTCAGGGGATAAAACACATGACATGTACCTGAATTCAAATCCCTAGCACCTCATAAAACTGTAATAGTAGTACAAACATGTGGAATCCCAGAAGCCTACAGTGGAATGGGGAGAGGAGACAGAATTGCCCAGAGGTTCGTGGGCCAGATGTCTGGCAACACAGAGGTAAACAAGGTGGAAGGTGAGAACCAACACTTGAGGTTGTCCCGTCCACACATGAATCATGGCACACATGTGCAGGCACACACATCCCACCCCCACAGGGGAAAATCACGACCCTGCATTTGCTCACCAACTCCATCTCTTCACTGATAATAACCTTAATGCCTGTGCCCTGAATCAAAGGGTGTGACAAGCATCGCACTTTACCTGTGAGGTCTTCCTCCGAAAGGTTTACTTCAGTCAAACCACGAGAAAAGACATCGATCATTGACAAATGAAGGCACATTCAATAAAATCTGACACATGGTACTCAAAAGAGTGAAAATCAGATCCCTTTTAAGGAAGCCACTGGGTAGATGGTTCACGTCGGACACTTAGGTATGTACTGATGAAGGAAACACCTAATAGAATAGGGTTGGCTGCTAAAGCTGAGCCTTGAGTATCCTTGGGGTTCCCCTCTCTCCACTCATCACATAGGTATTAGAGTCTGGGAGGAAGAAGGCCCTCTTACCCATCTTCAGAGAGTTCAGGACTGTAGGAGGAGCTTGCAGCCTGGGAAGGGGATCTAAATATTATTTCCTACTATAATTTCCTAATATAATTAGTAGGAAATCTCAGGTAAGTGAGGTAGTTAAGGGAACTGTTACCATAAAAAATGCAGCTTATTGGGGGAGAGAATATGGCTCATGGGTAAAGTGCTTGATGCTCAAGCATGAGAAGCTCAATTCAATCCCTACTAATGTGATTATGTGACACCAGCTTCTTGTTTCTGCCATGCTTTTCCCACCATGATCGACTCAGATGGTTGTGCTGCCTGTAACCCCAGCTCTGGGAACTGGAGACAAGAGGGTCTCTGGGGCTCCAGGGCCAGCCAGTCAAGCTAAGAGGTGGAGAGTTCCCAGTTCAGCGAGAGACTCTGTTTAATTGCACCAAGGAAGAGAAATAGAAGAGGAACCAGCATCCCCCTCTGGCCTCTGCATAGAACACACGTGTATAGAACCACACACGCTCACACTCCACACCACACATACCATACACCGAAAGCAAAGAAAGGATACCCCACCCCTCATTACCATAGCCACGATCCAAAGATGATTAGTCTATGATTGGGTGGGACTGTCAGGGAAGCAGAGCACTGCACGACCTCAATTTAGCTTTTCTTCAAAAGTGTTCTGACCTACCATGGTGGATTTAGCAGATGTTCATGCTTCTTGGAAATGGAGCTTAATGTTCCCCTCCTTGAGTGGAGTTGAAACAGTGAGTCACTTCAAAGGAATAGGGAAATAGCAAGCAGTGTTTTGCACATTTTCCTAAGTGACCCTCCCAGATAAAAGTGTGTAAGGAGCATGCGTCTACTGTGGGAAGGTAGCTCTGAGGGTCCCCAAAGGGGACCTCACGTAGCACATGAGGATTACGTGATATGTGAGGATGTTTTCAGTGCTTCAGATCTAACCCACAGCCTGTGGATGCTGGGCAAGCTCTCTACCACTGAGCTACACCCTCAGGTCTCTCTGAGAGGCTTTTGCCCCTGGAGAAATATCAGTGCTGCTGAGGATTCACAGAGTGTGGAAATGGGAAAGTAGCTGGAGACGATGGTATTAAGTGAATGCAGGCAATCTCAGACAAAACAGCATCAGGTTTTCCCTCTTTTGTGCTTCCTAGACTGTTTGCATTCTGGAGGTGGAACTGTCCAGGGAAACAAAGGGGGGCTAACAGGAGGTGAAGGGCGAGGAAAGGGAGGGTGAAGGTCTGGAGGGGACCTGCTCAACATGCAACATCTAGGGATTTTATTTTTTTACTCTAGAGACAAGCAGACACTATGACACCAGGGTCTCCTGCTGCTGCAAAAGAACTCCGGACACATGTGCTGCTTTGTGCAGCTGGCTTTATGTGGGTTCTGGGGAACCGAAGCCTGGGGTGGGGAGAGAACCGCTGAAACAATCTCATCGTAATGTGATGGGAGGGATATTGTGCAAGTCAGGACAGCTGCTGTGAGGGCAAGGATTATCACGAAGACAGCATTCCAAAGCACTCTTCCCCATCCTTTGTCTCCTTCATTAGTTCTGGGCTGGATTGTGCTTGTGATGGGAAGGGAAACTTTGATCAAGGAAAAACAGTTTTTAAATACCCTCTCCCTGAAGTGCTGAGCAATCCCTAACATATATATGTATACTAAGAATGAACAACCTTGAAGCTTCACTTTACCTACCACAGCTGCTTTTATCCTGGAATTAGAGAACCTATAACACCAGACAGTTGATAAAACCCCCTTGTGTTAACAATTCATTGTCTTGCTTCTGTAGCCAGTTTATCATTCCCTGTCTGTGTCCCTAATCACGTGGTTTTAAGAAACTTAAAGCTCATCAATAATGTAAAGAACTCAAGGTGATGACAAACTGTCTGCTAAATGGCCCATAAAAGGCCCAGACCCACCTGCATGGATTGCTGGAGGAACCTGGAGTATTAACTCTTTCCAACCCGCTCCGAGTGGTGCTTGGTTCCTCCCAACTCATAACTAAGCTTCTGCAATATTCCCACTGCCTATCAATTCTCATGGTAAAGTCCAGAGTATTCACAAAGTTAAGTGAAAATAAGAGCATTAAACTGAGTCCTAGGGCTGGATGGATAGCTCAGCAGTTAGGTGAGCTTCCTGCACAGGCAAGAGGCCCTGAAAAAGTTGGAATCTCCAGAACCCGTGTAAACAGCTGTGATCGTTTGGCCACACTGGCCTGGGAGCCCAGTCGTGAAAAAGCAGAGGGGGGCAAAGACCAGGGAATCATCCAGGCTGGCAAAACCCAGCAAGCTCTATTATTAATAAGACTTGGACTCAAAATAAAAAATGGGTTCTGGAATCAGAAAGAGACCTCTGCTCAAAATAGTGACAGAAGAGCGTCGAAGCAGGACACCAACGTCCTGCTCTGGCTGCTCAGCCGAGTGCTTCCTCCCTGCAGATCACAGCAAGGTCATGGGGTGTTACAAGGAGATATATACATGCATATCACACACACACACACACACACACACACACACAATCAAAATAAATCCTGGACTGCAAAGATGGCTTAGCCCTTGCCTACAGAACCCAGGTTCCATTCCCCTGTTCCCAAGTGAGGCCAGATGCACAAAGTGGTACATGAAATCTAGAGTTCATTTGCATTAATAGGAGGCCCTGGCACACCCATATTCATATTCTCTCTCTCTGATTGCAAATAAATAATTTAAAAAGAAATGAGTCCTAATCCAGTATGATTGTTGACCTTACAAATGGATCTATATGACCCAGACACAGAGAGGTGACCATGTGCAGACAAAGGCCAAGAGATGGGCACCATAGCTCCTTCCCTCTAGTCTGTAAGGCAAAATAAAGACTTTCCTCCCACGGGCTGTTTGGCCAGGTGCTTTCTGCCAGCGATGAGAAGTTGATTGCAGCCCCACCCCAGGAGCTTCACTGAACCCTCATGAGTGCTGGAGAAGATTCCTTAAGGGGACAGGCATCAGTTCCCTCTGACCCCAGGCACAGTGAGAGAGAAAGCTATCTGCCTAGACAGGGCAGCAGGACCAGACAATACTAGAATTTATGACTTTTTAAGTTTAGGATTAAGGCTTCTCTCAGTCCCTGACACTAGGACACAAGTCAGTCCACCCAATAGCAAGGCTTCATCGCTAGGCGAAGACCCATCCCCTTAAAAAGTTACAAAAGGGTTTTCTTTATTTCGAGTCCTCCTGCCACTGACCATCTTAAGAATCCCCCATCTCAGGAGAATTCTGCCTTAAAATCCATTTCAGCAGCTCTCCACTGGAACCAGTCAGAACCTCTATCAATTACACCTGCAAAGGACCTACTTCCAAATAATGTGCTACTCACAGATGTCTTAAATTAGAGTTTCAATGTATCTTTTGAAAAAAACACAAACAAAAATGTTCTCATATTTCATGATTAAGTAAAATATTCCTGGAAATGGACCCTTATCAAACTAAAAGAGTGTTCCCCTGTCTTTTGTTTGCTAAGCATTTATTTTCTTGTTTTTATCTTTTTTCAGTGAAAAAATGAATGTTGACTAGATTTGTCTCAGATTTACAATGAAGAAGAAACAAAAACAAAATCTGGAAGGATGTAGATTTGTGGTTTCCTGTTTATAAAACTTTCAAATGTGCAAAATAATCTGATGTATTTCCAGTTGTGTGTGTGGTGTGTATTGTATGCATGAGTGTGTACAGAGATGCGTGAACTGTGAGCATGTGTGAGAAGGCCAGAGTATTGTCTTTCTTCCCGCACCTGGAACTCCCGCTTTTTGATGCAGACTGGCTGACTTGAGAGCCCAGTGATCTCTTCTCTCTGCTGCCCTCAGCTCTGGCATTCATGACAGGTATTCATGGCAGCGCTGTTTTTATGTGGGTGATGGACATCGAACTCAAGTCCTAATGTTTGGATGCCATGCACTCTCTCCCAGTGAACTATCTCCTCGGCTCCATAAAATATTTTTAATATAAACATCGAGTTTGGGAGGGGAGGTACTTTGAGGGTGGAAATAGGGGAGCAAGACCAGACAGGGACCAGGCCCCTGAGAGTACTTCTTTATTTGTTGACCAATTTCCAATTCTTTTAAGATCTCAAATATGTGCTATCAAAACTAAGCAGTGCACTCTGGAGGCAGAGGTTGGAGGATTGCTTTGAGTTCGAGGCCACCCTGAGAATAGAATGCTTGCCAAGCAATTCTCAGGACCACATAAGCTAGGCATGCAATCTCAGCACTAGGGGGATATAAGCAAGACAATCAGGAGTTCAAGGCCAGCGTGGGCTCCATGGAACGTGAAACCTATCTAAAAAACTGAGAATGCTCATGTGGCAGGGAAGTTATTCTTTATTCATACCTCTTACTTGCTAAAGGGTTTGATAATATAAAACAAAAGCAAGTAAATAGCAATAACCGAAGCACAGTGTGCCTTTGCATTGAGCCGTGTAGTGGTTTGAATATGAAATGTCCCCCATAGTCTCGATTGTATGTTCTTAAGCCTCATCCGTGCTCTTCAGCTGATTGGGCTTTGGGGAAGTGGATCCTTGCTCAAGAAGGGGGTGTGTTGCTGGGGGTGGACCTTGAGGTTTATTCGTCCAGGTCACTGGTGTTTAGAGTTCAGCTCACTTTCCTTCTTATTTTTTAAAACATTTTTTTTGTTTACTTGGGAGGGAAGGAGAGAGAGTATGGGCTGGCCAGGGCCTCTTGCAAAAGAACTCCAGACACGTACCCCACTTTGTGCATTTGCCTTTATGTGGCTACTGGGGAATCAAAGCTGAGCCCTCCGCCTTAATATTAGAAACAGGGTCTTTGAATGAATATGGTGAGCTCATTGATTCAGTTAAACAAGCTAGTCCTGGGAATCCTGTCTCTATGTCCTGAAGCTAGGATTATAGGCACATACCACCACACCCACCTTTTACATAGGTGCTAGGGATCTGAACTTAGAGCCTCATGATTTCTAAGCATGCATTTTACCCACTGTGCTATCCTTCATCCCCAGGGAAGGTTTTCTGAAATGGATAGCGATCATTGAAATGGTGTTCCTGTCTATTGGGGCTTCCTTTCTCTAAATACAATGCAAACTATTTGAGTGATCTTTGCCTTGAACCTGGATCCTATGACTCTCCTTTCTCCACTCGTCCAAACCCTTTGTGTTTGCAACTGAAATATTTATTTTATTCATTGATGACTTTACACAAGTAGATAACATATTTTGATCATAATCACCTCCCTTTACCTTCTCTTTTCTCCTCACTCTCCCACTGAACCCCTTCTTCCCACTAGTCCCTCTTCCACTTTGATAGTGCGTGTGTGTGTGTGTGTGTGTGTGTGTGTGTGTGTTCCACTGAGTTTAATTAGGGTGTGGGTTGTTTGCCAAAACACATGCAACTTACTACTGATTTCACCCAGTATACACTCCCTCAGGAACCATTAACTACCAATAACTCCTCCAGGAGGGATAGAAGGCCTTGTGTCCTCCTTTACCATCCATGATGGGCTGTTGGTAGGCCTGGTCTTGTACAGGTAAAGACAACCACTGTGAGGCCATGCATCGAATAGCCACGCCATGTCCAAGACAGTCCCACAGCACTTCCCCATCCTCTGGACCTTACATTCTCTTCACCCTCTCTTCCGTGACGCTCCTGAATCTTTCAGGGCGTGAAACACTTGTCTGATTTAGCTCTGAGCATTCAAAAGTGACTTAATCTCAGAACTTTGATGAGTTTTGAGTTCCCCCATTAGTCACTGCCAAGTATAAAAAGCAGCTCAAGTCTTTCTAGAATCTGGCCCTAGATGATCCCAACCTCAGATAACTTTTCCTGATTTAATCTCAGCTTCTCTAAAGAATCATATTCTTTTAATCTTTCCAGTCTTTGCATGTGTTTATAGCATGTTTGGAACATTGCATAACATTGTATAATCAACCCATCTTCTCCAGAGTAATTCGGACTCCTTCTCTTGGTATAACCTCCTCTAGGAAGCCTTCCTGGGTCCTCCTGTCTCTGTGAGCCCATCATCTCGTGCCTTAGGTTGTCTTAAAATTCTCTTGTTACAGCAGTTCCCCCCATTCTGACCACAGCACCCAGAAACTGTTTTCCCTTCCCTGTCTTGAACCTGGGGTTGCTATTGATGACCTATGGCCCCTTGAACCTAGTAATTCTCTTCCCCCTTTCACTTCCCCTTCAGTGAATTCTAAACACAGGACTGTCTCTTGGTTTCCTTGGTAAGCTGCCACCTATAGGCAGCTTCAGCTCTAGAGAGACCTCAGAGAGACCACAGTCCTGCCCCTTGCCTTTGACTTTCTGTGCCAACATTATCCCTTTCAGAAAATGCCCTCAGATCTCTAACTGGATTCTTTTTTCAATCGGGGCTCATGCATTCCTTTTGTCCAGATCCCTTTCCAAGAATGTAGTATAGATAGTGTTTCTTAAAGAAGGTGCACAATCTTTTCTCTTTTCTTTTAGTCATTTCCTCCTTCTATTAAAAACTAGTTGGAGTGTGCTTTTCCAGAAAGTTCTAATTTCTGGTCATGTTGTATTGCTCATTCTTCTGATGATTAAGGCAAAGAAGTATTACACTGGAACAAAAAGACTTCTAGGAATAGGAATAGAGCCCTCCTGTTTTCTTTAAAAAAAACCTCCTCAACTCTGCATGGGGCCTTTAAGCACTGCTGACCTACAGTGTTTGACTGTCCTCCAAGAAACAAAAAAGATTGCAATTTTTATCAGAAACAGCTGTGACCACTTTCCAGAGACCCTTGAGTTTGGCCTGCTGATGTTCTCTTATAAAAGGATCATCAGACACTCACCTGAGATCTACATCTGTTACTCTGTGATGATTAATCTCAATAGTCAACTTGATTGGGTCCAAAATCATGTAGGAGACAAATCTCCAAGTATACTTGTGAGACAGTTTATAGATTAGGTTGAGGTGTAAAGATTCACCCTAACTGAGAGCATCCTGGACTAAATAAGAAGGAGCAAGACGAGCAGCAGCATTCCCCTTTCTCTGCATCATGATTGTGAACACAAGTGTGCCTCCTTGTCATGATGGATGGTATCTCCTCAAACTGTAAGCAGAAATAAACCTTCCTCCCTTAAGTCGCTGCTTTTCAGTTATACTGTCACAGCAACAAGGAAAGTAACCGACTGGCAAGAGGGGCCACGAGTGTTAGGGGAGAAAGTCTAAGCCTATGAACAATTAGATCAGTATGACAACCCCTGGCTCCAACTACCAGTTCCTTCCCTCACTAAGATGTTGAACAAAGTGACCCATGAGGCTCCAACAAGACAGAATTCTGTCAAAGCCCTTGAGTGCCCTCCCCAGGCCTGAGGCAAAACCCTGTTGCTGAAGAAACCACAGAATGCTATAGACCAGCATCGAGAAGACACTTTGAGGTCCAGAACGGTATCCGGCTCACAGAAGGCAGTTAGTGTACTGGTGGAAGGCACAGCACAGGCCGCCAGGGGAAACTGATCAATAACAGCTGGAGTAAACAGAGACCACTGACATGAAACACAATCTGCAGCCATGAGTAGGCTGGCAACACCTCCTAAAGGGAGAGAACAGCAAACCAAAAAAGGAGCACTTGTGTAATGGGGAAGCCTGGGTTTGGGGGGAGACAATCAACAGCTTTCAAATTCGGCCAAATTTTCCACTCAGTGAGGGGGAGCCCTTGTCTGGAACTTGGGTTGCAGGGCTATAGGCACCAGATCCCGTACTCTTGGGCTCCCAAGACAAGATACAATATGGGAGTGATTGACAGGGAGGCTAAAATTCTAAAAATAGAATCTTGGTAATCCAGAATTGTGTATATTTGTTAACCTACACTGACCTCACTCTCCGATGGAGATTATGTTTGTGTTTTTCAGGATGCAGTAAGAGAGCTGGGGCCCATCTAACCCTACCAACCGACCTTAGCCTGATAACTGAGATCCTGGCAAGAGAGGAGCCACCACAGTCATATCGTGAAGAATCCATATGGAACCCCACAGAGAATGCTGGGATGAAAAATGGGACCCACAGCCACAGCCATTCAATCAACACAGGATAAGCCAGTGAGACAGAAACCAATGATTTTTGACACAAAGACCCCTAAACTCACAACAATAAAGCAGCCTTAATACTCACCCACCACGACTCAGGGAACTGTGC
>PVHP010027415.1:0-23887 GCA_004024765.1 Zapus hudsonius | reverse complement strand
CTGATACTAATCTGTAACCTTCTAATTGATCTCATTCCTGGCCAATCAGGTGTTACCCACAAGCCACTACAGTACAAATATTACAAATAAGGTAAGAATCTTCTGTGACTTTTAAGCTGAAATTTCCTACTTCAACAGTTACCAAATTGAGTGCAAGAATTGTGATGGAAAGTTGTAAAATGGTTTCACACACAATGTTTGAATTAACAGAGCGGGTGAAGGGAATAACTCGAGGTATCATGAAATACACCAACTCAAAACAGCGGACGCTACATTGCCATAAAGAAAGAGAGACAAGGCTGTAGAGATGGCTCAGTGGTTAAGGCACTTGACTGTAAAACCTAAGGATCCGATTTTGACTCCCCAGTACCCACATAAATCCAGATGCAGAAGGTGGCCTATGTGTCTGAAGTTCATTTGCAGTGTCAAGAGGCCCTGGAATATCCATATTTTTCTCTCTCTCTCATATTACTAAGAGTGGGAGATAAAATATGATGATTGAATATGGAAGCAAAGTTTACATGGGTTCATAACTTATACACATAGGCAAAGGAATATATGCACAGAATCAAAGTAAAAGGAGGAGTGGAATTCAGCCCATATGTCTGTAGAACACTTATTTGTGGTACTTAATACCAATGTGCAGTTTTTAGGACCATAGGCTATCAGATATCTAACATAAATAACTATAACATTTCCTATTGGAGTAACTCACATGTACACCATTTCTAGATATTCTGATACTGTCTCCTACCATCTCATGCTAAATCCTCCCCTCCATATCCTGTAGCTCTCCAAGGCACTAAAACTCTTTGTGAATGGGACTCTCCCCTTCTCCTACATGCCAGCTAGTGAGTGTGTCAGGTCACCAGATGTTAGCCACATTAGCCATGAACCACTTTCTCAATTCAAGTTCACACTTTAAATATTATATTTTAATACAAAATGAGGAAGTAGTTTCCATATGACTCATTCATAATATCATTAGATTGGGGCAGTCCTTCCTGACTCCCTCATCTCCTCCATAATTCAGGCCAACTTCCACCTCTGGTATGACACCACTTATCTGAACTAAGCTAGCTCTAATCTTCTCTGAGTCTGATTTTCTTTTGGTTCCTTTTGCAACTATTTCAAAGCAGCCATCAGCTTAATACTCATCCACCACGACTCAGGGAACTTTGCGGAAGAGGGGGCGGAAAGATTGTAAGAGCCGTGGTGGATGAGATTATCCAGAGGCATGGCCAGGAGAACCTGGCTGAATACTAGGCTATCCATGGTCCCCTGTCACAACGACTGATCCAGACGACCCATGGAGGAGGTTATCCAGTGGAGGGGGGAGGGGAGGGCAGCGGGGAATTGGGGATAACAACTCATTGTTTGCCCACTAAATGTTGTAACTCATTATGGACAATAAATTATTAAAAAAAAAAAAAGCAGCCATCAGCTAAGTGCTCTGTCAGTGCCTCATGCTTTCAGGGTATCCCAGTCTCCAGCCCCAGGTTGAGATAATCAGGTAATATCTTCTGGCAGATGTGGCTAACAGCATCTTCTTTTCTATGATGCAAACATGCCTGGCACACGGCCAGTCCATTTGTTCTTTCCAGTTGGAGGGCACTGCTCTAAAACTTTACGTTTCTCCTTCTGCCCCTCTTAGTGCATTTCCCATCTTTTCCTATTTTTTCTTCTCTACAAAGTTCAAACAAAGCATATGTTCACCAGTATGCTCCCCTTAATCCACTGTCCTCACTCAGAAATTACTTAATTCATGACTTTTAGAGCCATGTGGTTCTTCTGATTAGCTCTATAATATCCTTTTTTTAAAGAAACGGAGTTCTAGACAAGTGAAATGTGTTATAATCACCAGCTGATTTCACAGCTCCACAGAACACAGCAGCATGAGGCCTACTGCCATATTATTTTTGCAACTAGGTGTATATTTATCCACCAGATATATTTTTCTTCTCCAGAAAGACTCATTAGATATATAACAATTAGATATTGTCCTAGATAATTTTCAGCTTGTTTCACTGTCACTTTCCTACCTTTTTCATTACTTCAAAGTTTGTTTTTAGGGATTGATTGGAAGATGATTTGATAATATCCATAATTAATATATTAAATCCATAATTTAGCCAAGTAAAACACATTATTGGCCAAAATATTATTTTGATTCCCAACCAGGTTTACAGTAACCCTTTAAATGGAAAGTTTACAAAACTTTAAATACAATTTGTTTGGTATATTATCTGGTTTAGAGTTATATGTGCATGGAAAAGAAGGCAAAGGTTACTGATGTCTATCAACAACATTATGCTGAATTAATATTTAATGCTTAGGAAATGTTTTCCCTTCGTCATATGATACTGTACAACATATTTAGATTAGAATAGAGAATAGCATGGACACATTTTTCTTTTCTGCCTTTCTAACTTCACTCATTTGTTTGGGATATTGTGAATAATAAACCATCATTTAGACAAATACTAAGAAAAAGAGTTTTTTTATTGATGCTATTATTCATCTTTTGTCTCAACCTAAAAGAAGTTGATTTCCTCTTGATGCTTCAGATGCTACATATTTGACTATTGCAGAGCCAAATGGTACAAATATATTAATAGTATAGGTGTCTAACTCTCTACTGAAATGTGCGGCTTGAAAATTTCTGCCATTGCAATGGAGAGAAATACACTATGACATAATATTAATAGTTGACACTGCATATTGAAGAATTTCATTGATATTACTCCTGGGGGGAAAATATGAGAATCCATCCAAATCACTCAAGTATGTTTTAATTCCTCTGCATATCTCACTTTAATATTTATAATTTTCATGTAATCTAAAGCTATTTTTATATATAAGCATGGATGAAGAATAGTGCAGAAAAATAAAATAGGTTGGGGGAAACCTGCTAGGAATGGATTCTGAATATTATATTCTGATTCACATGATATAGTATTCTATTAGGGAAACCTATAGTTAGTATTTTGTTAGTATTTTATTAGTATTACTGTTAGTATTTTCCATGGATAATAATTTAAAAGAAGTTTAGGTAACCAATGAATGTAAAACTCCAAAACTTAGTCAAGGAATTTCAGCTGACTTTTAGAGTGTCAAAAAGACCTCAATTTTGCATAATCCAAAATACTGCTTGCTAAGAAAGCATAGTTCCTGGTGAGCCTCATGAAAATTCTGATTCCAAATACTTCTATGAGAACAAATAGACTTAAACTTTATTGGGGCATGATATCTACCCATAGGACAGCTTGGAGTTAACTCTTATCACTTCCCTGTCAACCTTTGATATTCTAAATGACACCTAAATGTTCATAATTTTGGTGACAGCAGTCACCAAAAAATTTAAAATGATCTACAAAAGTTAGTTACATGTTCATTTCACAACAATTTCTCAAATCACAAGTGGATATTTATATAACCTTAACAATGTCGTTATCTTAGCAGCGGGGAGGAATTTTAAGCAAATGAAGCAATGTGTATTGATTACAAGACAATGGGCACAAGATTTCCAACATCAGAAGACTTTCTACCTGGAGTAAGAAGATTACAAAGAGTATATAAAAGAATGGTTCAAGATAAGAATAATGCAAAAACTATAAAAAGTACTTTAAAGATTTTTACATTTATTTCTCTCATCTAACTTCCAGGGTTTAGATCTATGATGATCTTTCACAAATGATGAATTTGAGGTTAGATATTACTTTGTACAATGTCTTATCACTAAAGTTCAAGTCAGGAGCTTAGATGACTCTGAGATTAACATTCTTTCCTTTATTGCTTCTACACACTATTCATGGTGAGCACATGTAAGCATGGACTATTTATTTAACTCAGCCCCTCAATGTTCTCCCTTTAGAGCCAAGGATCTGGTATGCATTTGGACATGGAGGCCATTCTTCAGAACTCCACTGACTTTGTCCTTCTGGGCCTCATCACCCATCTCAAGTTCCCAGGCCTGGTCTTTGCAGTGGTCTTTTCCATATTTGTAGTGGCTATAACAGCCAATGTAGTTATGATTATGCTCATTCACATAGAGTCCCATCTGCACACGCCCATGCACTTTTGGCTCAGCCAACTGTCAATCATGGATACAGTCTACATCTGTACTACAGTCCCAAAGATGCTCCAAGACCTTCTGTCCAAAGAAAAGACCATTTCCTTTGTGGGTTGTGCGCTTCAGATATTCTGCTACCTGACCTTGATTGGGGGAGAATTCTTCCTGCTTGGCCTCATGGCATATGACCGGTATGTGGCTGTGTGCAACCCTCTGCGGTACCCACTCCTCATGAACCGTAGGGTTTGTATACTCATGGTGCTGGGATCCTGGGTTGGTGGCTCCTTGGATGGATTCATGCTGACACCTATCACCATGAGTTTCCCCTACTGTGGCTCTCGAGAGATCAATCACTTTTTCTGTGAGACTCCAGATGTGCTGAGGCTGTCCTGCACAGACACATCACTCTATGAGACCTTGATGTATGCATGTTGTGTGCTCATGCTGTTTATCCCAATATCCTTTATCTCCGTCTCTTATACTCGAATTCTCAACACTGCTCACCGAATGAGCTCTGCTGATGGCCGTCGTAAAGCCTTCGCCACCTGTTCCTCCCACATTCTAGTGGTGAGCATTTTCTATGGGGAGGCCTTCTACACCAATGTGCTGCCTCATTCCTATCATACACCAGAGAAAGACAAGGTGGTGTCAGCCTTCTACACAATCCTCACTCCCATGCTGAACCCACTCATTTACAGCTTGAGGAATAGTGATGTGGCAGCTGCTCTGAGAAAAGTTCTGGGGAGTCATGCCTTCTCCCAAACAATCCTAGCAAGAGATGTGTCTCAGAAATCTTAAAATGATAGCTATCAATGTAAACAGGTTGAGCCAGTAACAATCGTTCCAGAAAATATATGCTCTTTTGTCCTGAAAATTGTTTAGTGTCATTCTAAAAATGTAAAGTTAACCAATAAAATCATGCCCTTTGGTTTCCAGATTAAGATGGTGGTATGGTAGCCACACTTTAGAAGTCAGCATGGGGGAATGCAGAAAAACAGTTAAACACACCCTTTTTCTGAAAACTGAAGGGGTGCAAGAAAGCTTAAACCTCAGTAGAAAGTTAGGAAAGAATTAGAACATTCACACAACCAGCCAAAAGCTATTTCAGTACCAGTTCCAGCCACCAAAGATCAGGGGCCAGCTGTGAAGCTGTGGCTCCAGCCACGCCTCTAGGCTAATCCACAGCAGCTTTAGCTTTAGCTTTAGCAGTGGCTCATGTGGAAATTGGCCTTCAACCATCAGATACTGTTGAAAGAGCAAATGTTGAAAGATACATTTCAGCTCCAGTTGCAGCAGGAACTCACCTCCACCCAGGTCTTTGGGAGAGAAACAGCCCAAGACACAGCACCAGAGTTTGGCAATGAAAATCTGCACCCAGCTGCCTGAGTTACAACAAATGAAGAAGGCAGGCAGCACTTATACCAGCTCCACAAAGACAAAACACCCTTAAGAAAGGCTGGTGAGGGATGCTGGGTGTATGTGGGAGATGACAATAGAGTGTTTGGGGGTGGGGCACTCCTGGTGGGTGAAGTGCGGGGCAAGATTGGGCCTAGGACTCTCTGAGACTATGGCCTTCACACCCCAAATTGTTGAGAAGCAAGGTGGGATCAAGTCCTGTGGGCTCCAGCCTGCTGAAGAGCTCAGCATATTTGTTTCTGGAACTCTTTGGGCAACAGTGGGAATAGCCCCTGCAGTACCCCAGTCTGTATAGGAAACCTGCATGGCAGGTTTGGAGCCTGAGCACTTGGGGCCTGGGTGCTCCAGACAGGAGAAGAGTAGAGCCTCCCTGGGGACAGGAGGCTCCAGGCAGGAGAGGTACTTGATGAGTTTAAGCCTAGTGCTGACACTGTGCTTGGGGCCTAAGCACCCAGAATAGGTGAAGTGCTAGAGGGATTCAAGTTGACATGCTACAGGCTTGGTGTGTTTGGCTCCCAAACTCTAGGGGCATCAGCATGACCAGCACCTGTACACCCCAGCCTGGTGAGGCAAACTTCAAGCATAGGCCTGTGCATTTGGGACAACACTGAGCATGGGCCTGTATGCTCCAGACCAGTGAAGTTGGGATGTGTCTGGGGATTTTTCTCTGGGGATGCCCGTGTATGTGAGGCCAGGAAAACACAATCTGGAGAGGGGTCCAGAGGATGTGGGCCTGGAGTGTATGCAAGGTGGTAAAAGGAATAGTGAGTCAGGGTCCTTAGCTTGGGGATGACAACAAGAACCTATATTGGCTCCTTCATTAAGGAAACTAGATAAAATCCAATGCAACACACACACACACACACACACACACACACACACACACACACACACACACACACACACCAAGCCGACAGTCCCCCACCAAGGCCTCCTAGTCCCACAGTGAAAGTTGCCACTGAAAATGTAGGGGAGAGAGCAGAAAGACAATCCCAAAATGAGAATAAAATAACCTCAAGGTCATACCTGCCATGATGCCCTGACCAAGGTATTGGCTAAGCTAGAATCAGTCAAAAAAATATATAAATGAAATAGAACTCAAAAACTCAAGCCTCAACATTGGACTTACATTAAGGCAAAACAGAGCAACTTCAAAAGAGAAATAAGTGACTTGAAGGTAAACCAACAATGTGATGAAGTAAAAACTAACTGAATAAGTTCAATGAGGACATAACAAAATGCAAGAATGAATGTCAGGGAATATTTAAATAACAAAATTGGACTTGAAACTGGAACTCACCAGAGAGAGGGAGACTATTAACAAAAAAAACATAAAACAAAAAGCAAACAGAGCTATGAAAAGCCTCTTCAGAATTCCTCAATCCCAGAGTTAATAACCTGGAGGCCAGACCTTAGACCTCAAAGACAAAACAGAAGAAATTAATAGGAAATCGAAAAACTATGATGAATTAAAAAAAATCATGTGAACAAAATAAGAGGGAACTGTGTGATTTCTTAAAGTGTGCAAATATCAGGATCATGGGGATACTGGAGGGAAAAGAAGCCAATCACAAAGGCATAGAGAACATATTCAACAAAATTATTGAAGAAAATTTTCCCACTCTTACAAGAGAAAAGCTGATCCAAATACAAAAGGCTCACAGTTGCCACAGAGGAACAAAGAAGAAACTCTCCAAGACATATCTTAGTTTAAATGCTAATCACAGAAAGCAAAGAGAGAGGGCTAAAAGCAGCAACAGAGAAACAATGCATCACATAAAAGGGCAAACCCATCAGATTTACTTCAGATTTCTCAATGGAAATCATGAAGGCCAGAAGGGCCTGGAACAATGCTCTTCAAGACCTAAAGAGTTATGGCTTCCAAACTGTAACCAGAAAAGTTATCCTTCATAATAAATGGAGAAATTAATATATTGCATTGTGGTACTCTGCTAATGAGGCATGGAGGATGTAGGGTTTTGCTGAGTCTGGCAAGCTTCTGGGACAGTCTCCTCCTGATAAGGAAGTTGAGGCAAAGTACAAGGGCCCCTGTAAATCTTAGCAATCCTGAAAACTCCAAAGCCCTTAGGCAGGACACAGCTCCGATAAGATAAGCAGTTAAAAGCCTAACTTATTCCAACTGCAAATAACCCTAAACAATAAGGTTTCATTTCCTCTGCTGAAATCACCATTCTCCCACAGATCTTGCTTTCTATGCTTCTACCTCTGACTTTTCTCTATAAAAACAACTGTTATCTACCAATAAAATGAGAACTGCCCACTGCCGCGTTCTCCCGAGAGTCTCATCTCTCGTTCGGCTCACAGCTGTTCCAAGCCACTGCTCACCCAGCTCCCGTGGGTGAACGGGGAGTTGATGCGCGCTGCAACCCCCTAAGTAACCCACAGACCCAGAACTGGCACCCAACATGGGTGACGGATCCCCAAAGAAGACAGACAGACGCCCAGCAAACCGCAGCTGGCATCCGCCTTCTACAGTCTGAGCAGCTGGATCTCTGGAATACGCAGGGAACGTGAGTCTCCCTTCAAACAAGAGACATCGGCCCCAGGAGGGTATCTGGGGTCTGGCCTCCACACTCTTGAGGGCTGGCACTCTTTTTTCTTTACTTTCTTTTCAGTCCATGCCATCTTGAGGGACTTTTCTAAGGCTAAGCAACAACTGATGTCTCTTGACTGGGGCTACTCTCCAGTAGGGACGGAAGGTTCTTAGCTGGATGAACTGACCCCAACCGCCCATCTGGGTGTTGGTTGTGACCACTCTATCTTAATCTCTATCTTGATTAAAACTGGCAACGCATTGGCCACTTAAATCCCATTAGGGGGGCCACCAGTATTCTGAAGTTTGCGGACAGGCTTACGTCTGAGCTTTTGGGGAATCCCCCTTATTGCTGGTCGATAAGGGAACGTTGCCCACTGGCTTTGGCGTTTCATATCTTTTCTATCATGGGGAACTCCTCTACCCGTCAGAAGAATTCTCCAGTGAAGGAGTTAAAGGCACTTCTTAAGTCAGGGGGACTTGGCCATTCCAAAAGACAGGCTGCTTCCTTCTGGGAGGAAGTGCTCTCTGTAGCTCCCTGGATGACTGCTAGTGGTTTCCATGATGCAAAAACCTGGACCCGGGTAGCATCCCTAGCCAGGAATAAGGAGATCCAGGAAAAAAATCCCCCTTCCCCTTCATTTCTCTCAATAATAGCAGCTATTAGGCAATGTCTAACTCCTTCTGAAACAGAAGCTGACCTTAAATTACAAAATGAGGCTAATTCTGATGAGAAAAGCTCTAAGGATAACCTAGTGACAGAGGAAATTCGGCAAAAATTCGTAGGTCCTGGAGCTCAAATTCCAGCGCCACAGGCAGCCTCACAGCCTTTCACCTCAGACACACACCCCAGCCTTTCGGAACAAAGCGCTGATGTTAACTCTTCAGTGCCCAGATCAGACGAAAGTGCTGATGTTAATTCTTTAGTGCCTAGATCTATTTATCCACCTTTGAGACCATATATTCCCACAATACCTGAGGAACCAAAATTTCCAAAAATTAAACAGGTCAACTCCCGAGACAGAAGCGCTAATAACTCTCCTGTGCCCAAATCTATGCTCATGGTGCCGGAGAAGCCTAATCTTAAACTTGAGCCCTACCCCGCCCTCCCTGAGGTGCTGGCTGGACGTGCGCCCGCCGGGAGCAGAGGTCGCACCCTCGCTCCCCGAGCCCTGCCTCGACAAGCTGCAGCCCCTGCTGCTGCAGCCCCTGGCCCTGCCCTGCCCTCTCAGGCTGTGGTGTCTCAGAAGCTTTGCTCAGTCAAGCACTCTCCAGCCAGGGTACACAGACAAACACCTAAAAAAACCCCAAAATTTATTTTAAAAAACAAAACAAATCCTCTCAATATAGAGAACTTTATGCTCTCCATATGGCCCTTCAGGAAAAAAATAGCCATTTTAACCTCTTCTCCAATAGCATTTATGCTATCTGTCTGGCCTCCCCGTTCTGATGTGGGATAACTTTTACTATACAGCCCTGGACGTCTCCAGGGTCCAGCCTCTACCAGGCAAATCCTTTCCCTCACTACTTGCTTATAAAAATGAAAGGGGGAAAATACCCTTAGAAAGTGTTTTACTTATAAGTCTATGTTAAGGATCAGATTGTTCAATATTTGGAGATACTTATCAATGGTTTTGCTCATTTGGCATTCTTGGAAAAAAAAGGATCTCCAGATTTTTGGTAAAAGCTCTAATTATAAATTTTTATACTAGATATAATAATTTCCAAAGGTATTTGCTAGGTCTATTTTATTAAGAAAATTAATTTTCATTTCTGTCAAAAAGAGTGATCACAATACTTTAAAAAGTGACCACAAAAAGTCAGTTTTAAGTACTAAGTCATCCTCTCCCCTAAAGTGAGAGATGTTAAACTTACAAATGCCAAGACCACAGGCTCAATTTGGGACATATTAAAACAAGTTATATTTGCATATACAAGAGCTGACCAGTGGCTCTCTTACCTAATTAACAGGGCTTAAGAGACTAATGGAATACAAAGAAAGATGAGGTTTCATCTCCAAAACCCTGAAATAGTTCTAATAAAGAAATTTACCAAACAGAAGTACAATTAAACACGACTGAGGTAAAATATGATAGTTCACTATAAATCCTATGTGAGTTAAAGTAACTAGATAACTTCTTCAAAGTACAAGTAACTTTTAAGCCATGCTTGTTCATTATCTTACAGCTATATTGTCCTGCCTGTTTCCCAGGACAAAGCTTGTCCCTGCTAGAAATTATCTTCTAGGTCTTTATCTTATCTTCTAGGACTTTTCTCACAGGTTCTTTGAAATCCTTCAGCTGTTTAACAGGAAAAGTTTAGCTTCCTTGAAGTTAACTCTTTCAGCAGTCTTACTAATTTCAGTTTTATTCCTTCTCACAGCTGCCCAAGGTGACTCATATGCTGTTATTAAAGTTAACTGTTAATGTATATCATTTGCTTTATCCACACAGGTCAAAAATTCTCCTCAGTGGGATTTTCTCTCTGCTGATCTCCACTGATCTTCTTCCTTTACCACCCACTCAAATGCCTCAAACTGCTTCTTTTACAATCCTCTTCCAGTCACTTGCTGACTGCTGTTACTATGAACATCATTCTTAAACACGTTGTCTCCATAAAAAATTATCCTCCACCCAGGTTCTTCAATATCAAGTTCTTTAGCCAAAGGATGGGTATCACCTTTGTTTGTTTAATTCCAGGCCCACTGATGTCACATGCCTCTCTAGTGTTTCTCTTACAGCGACCACCTGCATCACATCAGGTCTCTAGCCTTGCTATGGTGTGAAGGACATTCCAGCCTGTGTGTGAATTCCTCCACGCTTACTTAATGCTCTTTAGATATGATTGTCCTACAGAGAAGAAAATGAAGTGGCATTCTGGCCCAGCTCTTTCCAACAGAAAAACTTTCATCCCTCCTGGTTGGTGTGCTGCGATGGAGCTCTCCCTGCAGGAGCCTCAGGGATCCCAGGAGCTGCCCTAGCCCCTTTTTTTTTTGCAGTGTGCAGTTCTCATTTTATTGGTAGATAACAGTTGTTTTTATAGAGAAAAGTCAGAGGTAGAAGCATAGGAAGCAAGATCTGTGGGCATCTCATGAGTTTGATTGGTAGGGGCCAGTATCCTAATTTACATAGATAAATTGAGGGGGCTACGTGACTCTATACATGGATAGAATGGTGATGTTAGCAGAGGAAATGAAAATTTTAGGTTTATTATTTGCAGTTGGAATAAGTTAGGCTTTGATCTGCTTATCTTATCTTGGGGACAGCTGTGACCTGCCTAGGGGCTTTGGAGTTTTCAGGATTGCTAAGATTTACAGGGGCCCTTGGACTTTGCCTCAACTTCCTTATCAGGAGGAGACTGTCCCAGAAGCCTGCCAGACTCAGCAAAACCCTACATCCTCCATGCCTCATTAGCAGAGTACCACATTCCATAATAAAAGTACTATGATTAGATGAATACAAAGCCAAACTTACAGAAGATACTGCAGGAGATATTTCACAAATAAGAGATAAACAACCAACCTCAAGAGCCCTGTCATAGTCAGCCACACATTTCTGGGATGAATCTCCAAAACAGGCACAGTTTTGGGAGGAAAGTATTTATAGAAGTCATAGATCCAGGGGAAGTTCCATAATGGTTAAAGAGGTTGTCCCATCTCCTTTATAGATCCCAGCAATGAGAAACCCATCACCATTAACTCCAAAAGCAGGCAAACACACTCAATTGAGCAAACAGCAGGAAGTCCAAATTTGAGCTCAAACTACTCTTGCATATGTATGGCTGGAATTCCGACCCACCCCAGAAACTCCTTAGGGTTTGACTCTAGGATCTGGCCAAGGTGACACACTCTCCAGCCAGTCATCTGGAGAAAAACTTGAATAAACTCTTGAATCTACTGAGAGACAGCCCTTCAAACTACCACAGGAAAAATAGAGAAAAACATGATAATCAAAATTATTTGGCTTGTAATAACATGTGAGACATCAACCCCCATAAACCCGCCACCATGGCAGGGCTTACAGGAAAACCTCACAGTTATAACTCTGGATATAAATGAACTTAAGTCCCCAATAAAAAGACACAGGCTAATGGGGTAGATCAGAAAAATGTACTCTTCCATCTGCTGCCTTCAAGAAATGCAACTGGGGGAGGAGCAAGATGGTGTACGAGTAACAGCCAGGACTCTCTCCGTAAAGGATTGATTTTCCAGCTGGGATCCAAACTTTGGACACCAGCAGGACCTGAGCCTGGGAACTCCCTCCCCAACTCCTGTGCCAGTGCAGAAGGTGTTCCCCAAAGGCTCTCTGCTCCGCAGAAGAGTGAAGAGCCAAACCCTCTCCCACCCCAAGCTCCAGTCATTGTCCCCTCGCATCCACTGATTGAGCGGCTTCCCCTCGCAGGGCTCCCCTCCCTCTATCACCCGAACCTGAGACGTGTTTCTCTCCATGACCCCCCCATGTACACAGGCAGACGCAATCCTTGGGAAACCTGACCTAGCTTGGTTCCCGGAGGACCTCGAGAGGGTGCTCGCCAGGAGGGCACGGGTTGTCTCTCCATGGAGGTTTGATTTTCCGGCTGGGATCCAGGCCCTGAGTCGCAGCCGGACCTGAACCCAGGCCCAGCCTCTCCCCAGGTTTGGGACCACCAAAGGGTTCCCCAGCAGCTCTCTGCTCCTCAGGGGAACACAGAGCTGAACCCTCCCCAACCCCAAGCTCCCGCCATTGTCCCCTCGTGGCCATGCCGCCGATTGAGCGGCTTCCCCTCAAAGGGCTCCCCTCCCTCCAGCACCCGATCCTCGGAAAAGCTTCTCTCCACAACCGCCCCACGTACACAGGCAGACGCAATCCTTGGGCAACTTGACCTAGCTTGGTTATGGGGCCAGACCTCAGGCAGTTGCCTGGGAAACTAGGCAGAGGAGGGTTCAGACGTGTACCTGCAAGGAGGGCACAGGCGGTCTCCGTGAGTACCAGGGATCCCACACCGCTGCCAGAAAGTAAAGCGGGCTGAATAGCACTCCCCAGGGTGCCTGAGTCCCACTCCCCTACCTAGACATGGGCATAAACCAACGGAAAAAACCCACAGAAATCAAAGAAGGAAATCCCCAAACCAGGGCCCCTATTCCCTTTATGGAACAGGAAAGTGGCAAGGAAGTAGAGGCAGCACATATACAATCGCAAAGAGAGAATAATATGACTCCTGACCAAAACTGCAATGCAAACATGAAACAGTTAATGGCTGATATGGAAATTATGAGAAAAGACATGACTGAGATGAAGCTTTCTAACTCAAGCATAAACTCCAGACTGAATTTAATGGAGAGAAATATGAATGAATTCAGAAACACATTAATTGAATTGAAGATTAATCAACTAAGGTAGGAACTAGACAATCAATTGATTAAATTTGATGAGGACTTAAAAAAACTTAAAAATGATTATCATGAATCCCAAGCAAAAACAAAAATAGATTGGAAATTGGATCTCACCAAATAATTGGAGACTATAAACAAAATTATAGCAGAAACCAACAATGAAAAGGAGATGTTAAAAATCTCCCTTGAATCAATCAGTCCCAGAGTTGACAAACTGGAGGACAGACTCTCAGAAGTTGAAGACAAGTCAGAAGGAATTAATAAGGATGTCATAGGTTTCAATAAATTCAAGAAATCAAGTGAGCAAAATTTAAGGGATCTATGGGATATCATAAAGAGGCCAAATATTAGAATTATGGGGATCCCAGAGGGAGAAGAAACCCAGGCTAAGGGCATAGGAAATATCTTCAACAGAATTATTCAAGAAAACTTTCCCTAATTAACAAGAGAAAGCCCACTCAACTTTCAAGGGGCCCAGACATGTCCAAACAGACAGGACATGAAGAGGAATTCTCCAAGACACATTTTAATTAAGATGCCTAACATAGAAAACAAAGAGAAAATACTCAAAGCTGCTAGAGGAAAGCAAACTGTAACTTATAAAGGAAAAGCCATCAGACTTACCTCAGACTTCTCATTAGAAACCATGAAAGCTAGAAGGGCTTAGAATAATGCTTTTCAGGGCCTAAAGAAGTATGGCTTTCGTCGCCCGGCTGCCTGTGGCTGCTGGCTGTGTCTCTGGTGCCCTGGCCCTGTGGCGCCTGGGTGCCAGCATGTGTGGACCCACCGGTGCCCACACTGCAGCCGCTGGTCATCTGGCATGGGATGGGTGAGTCGAGGGGGGCTGCGGTTGCTTCCGGTCCCGCCGGAGCCCCGGCGCTGGCGCCCCTGCACCCCGGGCGCCAGCACAGAGACAGGCAAAGGCAACTTGGGGGGCTGGGTCAGGGGGTCATGGTGGCCCCGGGCCAGGCCGCTCATCCTCCCTCTCATCCCTTCTCCACTCGTCCTTTATACACTCGACACAGACCGAACAGCAAACGACACAGGCTCACCTCACCATAGAGACATGCATGGAGGATCACTGTGAGTTTGAGGCCAGCCTGAGACCACAGAGTGAATTCCAGGTCAGCCTAGGCGAGAGCGAGACCCGACCTCGAGGGACCCAGGCGGGTGGGGGAGTAAAGAGCAAGCAAGCTCCGAAGAGGTAGAAGCTGAAGATAGGAGCTTGCGCTTCTCAGCAAGGGCAGGAAAGAGTTCAGAGCCCAAGTGAGCAAAGCGGACGGGGTCAGATGCCTTTTGGATGTGTGGCCAGACAGCCAAATGCCCAGGCTCTGAATTCAAGGGACCAAGAATGGGAGTTGGAGTTAGACGTGTAGGTGCAGATGTTGGGCCTGCTGGAACTTTTTGAGGACATAAGTAACAATCTGACTTGCATTTTAAAGGGATTGTTCTAAATCCAATGTGGTGACTCATGACTTTACTATACCAGCTCTCCAGAGGCAGGGGTTAGAAGATTTTGGCAAGTTTGAGGCCCATCTGGTCTACATAGTTCGAGGCTAGCCAGGACTACAAAGTAAGAACTGTCTCAAAAACCATAAAATAAATATCAAGTCAAATAAATAAAGGTGATCATTCTAGTTGTGATACTGGATGGGCATGTGGGATCTTGTCCTAGTGGTTATAGAAATAAAACTTATCATTATGAAAAAAAAGAAGTATGGCTTTCAACCTAGAATACTGTACCTAGCAAAGCTATCCCTCATGATAGATGGAGAAGTGAAAGTGTTCCATGAAGTAAACCAGCTCCACAACTATGTGAAAACAAAGCCAAAATTTCAGAAGATCCTGCAAGAGATATCCCACACAGAAGAAACAAGAAATCTACCGCAGAAAAGTACCAGAGATCAGACACGACAATCACAGTCAGTGCACTAATAACAGCAGCAGAGACAACAACCGCCATTAACCCTTCATCATGGCAGGACTTAAAGCAAACCTCACAGTTAGATCACTGAATATAAATGGACTTAACTCCCCTATAAAAAGATACAGACTTGCAGGGTGGATCAGAAAAATGGACCCTTCCATCTGCTGCCTTCAGGAAACACACTTTACTTCTAAAGACAGCAATCTTCTTAGAGTAAAAGGAGGGAAAACAGTTTATCAGGCATGTAAGTAAAAAAAAGCAGGTATGGCTACATTAATCTCTGACAAAATAGACTACACCAAAATCAATTAAAAAGGTTTATGATGGTCACTTCTTACTCATCAAAGGAATGATCCAGCAGGTAGATATCACCATCATTAACATATATGCACCAAATTTTGGTGCAACACAGTTCATAAAGGAAACCCTACTCAAAAATAAAGCAGAAATAGACTCTAATTCCATCATAGTAGGAGACTTTAATACACCTCTCTCAGCTCTAGACAGATCAACCAAACAGAAGATTAGCAGGGACATAACAGAACTTAATGACACCATTGACCAGCTGGGGATAACAGATATTTACAGAATGTTCTACCCCAAAGACACAGAATATACATTCTTCTCAGCAGCGCATGGGACTTTTTCTAAAATTGATCACATCTTATGTCACAAATCTTCCCTAAAAAAATTCAGGAAGATCGATGTAGTTCCTTGCATCATATCAGACCATAGTGCATTAAAGTTAGAAGTTAACAATGGAACAGGATCCAGAAAATACACAAAGTACTGGCGCCTGAATAATTCGCTCCTAAAAAAATGCTTGGGTCATCCAAGAAATAAAACAAGGAAATTCAGAATTTCCTTGTAATAAATGATGACGATAACACATCATATCAGAACTTATGGGACACAATGAAGGCAGTCCTGAGGGGAAAGTTCATTGCACTAAATGCCATCATATCAAAGACAGAGAGGTCTCAAATCAATCGCCTAACCACCACCTAAGATCATTGGAACAGACGGAAAAAGCTAACCCGAGGAGCTCAAGATGAGAGGAAATATTAAAATCAGAGCTGAGATTAATAAATTGGAAATAAAGAAAAAAATTAAAAAATAGATAAACCAAAGAGTTGGTTCTTTGAAAAAGTTAATAAGATCAAAAAACCCCTGGCAAATCTAATCAAACGAAGAAATGAGAAAGCCCAAATCAAGAAAATCAGAAAGGACAATGGTGAGATCACAACAGATCCAAAAGACATTGGAAGAATCATCAGGTCATACTTCCAAAACCTCTACTCCACAAAATTAGAAAACCTGGAAGAAATGGATAAGTTTGTGGACACCTACCAACTGCCAAAGCTTAACCCAGAGCAGATAAAAGCACTAAATAAACCTATCACATCCGCTGAGATTGAAGATGTAATCAAAAACCTTCCCAAAAGGAAAAGCCCAGGACCAGATGGTTTCTCAGCTGAATTCTACCAAGCCTTCATCACAGAGATGAAACGACTCTTTCTGAAGCTTGTTAGAAGCATAGAAAAAGAGGGAAGGCTTCCAAACACCTTCTATGAAGCTACCATTGCCCTAATCCCCAAACCAGGCAAGGATGCAACAAGAAAAGAGAACTATAGACCCATATCTCTGATGAACTTAGATGCAAAAATCCTGAACAAAGTCCTAGCAAACCAGATACAATGCTACATCAAAAATATTATCAATCCTGACCAAGTTGGCTTTATCCCAGAGATGCAGGGATGGTTCAACATACGCAAGTCGATAAATGTAATACATCCCATTAATCGGCTCAAACACAAAAACCACATGGTTATCTAGATAGATAGATGCGGAGACGACTTTTGACAAAATTCAACACCTCTTCATGTTCAAAGCTCTCAAATGAATAGGCATAGATGGCCTATTCCTCAACTTAATAAAGACAATTTACAAAACTCCTAAAGCACAGATCATTTTCAATGGGGAACGGCTCAAGGAGTTCCCACTCAATTCAGCAACAAGACAAGGCTGCCCACTCTCACCACTGCTATTTAACATAGTGCTTGAAGTTCTAGCCCAAGTGATTAGACAAGAGAAGGGCATAAAAGGGGTACAAATCGGAAAGGAAGAAATTAAACTATCCCTCTTTGCAGATGACATGATCCTTTATATATCAGGGATGAACAGGGAAGTGGAAAGGCAGCAACAAAGCACTGAGGCTGAGTGGAAAATGGGTCCTGTTAGAAGACAAAAAAAATGATACTGTATTCCTGGTGGATGTGCAGAATTCTGAGATGACTCAGTCTGTAAAAACATTCAGAAATATCGAATGTGAGGGTATGCTGAGAAGGACAGAACTTCTCCAGGTTTTGACTCACATATCCTTAGTGAATCTGTTGCCATGTGATGAGTCTCTGTTGAAGCCTCCCTGTGGAAAGAAAAATCAGCTCAGGTGATCACAGAAAATCCCTGAGGATTAAATCCAGCATTTACTCTCATGGAATTTTGGGAAATGCTTCCATACAGTATACAAGCAATTATATAATTAGCAGTAGAGTCCAGTAAAGTGCCATGCACAGGAATACTTAAGATAAAACACATGAAAGTCACTATTGATGAAGCAGGAGACACTGATTATCATGGCACCCTCTAGAATCTTGGGCAAACCTGCCACACATCATTTGAGCATAAGTGCAAGTGAGTGTTCAATGTGAATCTTTTTAGACAAGGAATGAGGGCCTCTGAAAGGTTTGGGGGCTGCTCTGCAGACCACAGTTATATCACATTAAATCTAGTTCTCTATGTATGCTTTAGGTGAACCAGGATGGCTGGCTGGCTCTCTGGATGTGTCTTCCTGAGAGGTGATGTGATGGTTAAGTTTCTTTGACAATGTGATCAGATTAAGAATCAAGAGACAGATCTCTGGGGCGGGTTTCTGAAGTGTTTCCAAGAAAAATTAACTGAGGAAGGAAGTCAGTCCTTTAGACTAATTGGCTGTTCTAGTGGTATATATATATATATATATATATATATATATATATATATATATATATATATACAGAAGCTTGAAGAGAACACATCTCCTTTACACCTAGCTTATCATGCTGCTCACCTATGCATGCTTTTTACCTGGCTGCCCTTGCTATGAACTCACATGGGAATCTACCCTGTTTTGACTATCTTTCATGGACATTGAATTGAGTTACATAAAACTTTAAACAGCCATTGTGGGTTGAACACCAGACGCTCTCCCAGGAATTCTCCAGGACATCAGTGCCAGATTCGGACCACTGAAAGCTCTAGCCCCTTGGATGAAGCAGCGATGATGTTCCATAATTCTGAAGCCTATAGTCTTCTATTATTAAACTGCCCAAATCATATCCTGTAAATTAACCCAATAAATTCTCTTTATAATGCAAATTCATTCAGTTGGTTACTTTACTGTTGCTTCCTGTTCTGTGTGTATGGTGTTGGTGATGGATTTCTCTCTCTGCTCAGACTTGTGAAAGAGGGCCATCCTCTTTCACTGTTACGGAACTTCCCCTGTATCTATAGCTACAAATAAATCCTTTTCTCCCATAAACTGCACCTGGTATGGAGATTCATCCCAGCAGCATGTGGCTGACTATGACAGAGAGATCATAGCAGACACCAATGAAATTGGAAGAATCGATCATACTTCCAAAACCTCTACTCCACAAAGCTGGAGAACCTGGAAGAAATGGATGAATTCCTGGATATCTACCATCTACCAAAGCTAAATCAGAAGCAGATAAATTTCCTAAATAAACCTATCACATCCACCAAAATTGAAAATGTAATTAAACCTCCCCAGAAGTAAACTGCATTCTACTAAACATTCATCACAGAACTGAAACCACTTATTCTTAATCTTTTTAATGAAATTGGTGAACATGGAATTCTTCCAAACTCCTTCTATGAAGCTTGCATCACTCTAATAACAAAACCAGACAAAGAAAAATCCAGAAAGTAAAACTATAGACCTATATCCCTGATGAAATTAGATGCAAAGATTCTGAATAAAATCCATACAAACTGAATCCAACAGCACATCAAAAGTGTTTTCAACATCAATCAGGTAGGCTTCATCCCAGGAATGCAGGGTTGGTTGAACATACAGAAATCAATCAACATAATCCACCACATTATTAAACTCAACCACAAAAAAACCACATGATTATTTAAATAGATACAAAGAAAGCCTTTGACAAAATTCAACACCACTTCATGATCAAAACACTTGAGAGACTTTGAATAGAGGGCTTATACCTAAACATAATAAAGGCTATATACAAATCGCCTAAAGCCCAGATCATACTCAATGGGGAAAGTCTCAAGGAGTTCCCACTAAATTCAGGAGCAAGACAGGGGTGCCCACTCTCATCACTTCTCTTCAACATAGTACTTAAAGTTCTAGCCCAAGCAATAAGACAGGAGAAAGACATAAAAGTGATACAAGTTGGGAAGGAAGAAGTGAAACTATCCCTTTTTGCAGCTGACATGATCTTATAAATAATGGACCTGAAGGTATCACTAAACTACTGAAGGTGATAAACTCCTTTAGCAAACTGGCAGGATATAAAATTAACAAACAAGAATCAGAAGCCTTCCTGTTTGCAAATGATGTGCACACAGAAAAAGCAATCAGTGAAAGTCCCATTTTCAATAGCCTCAAAAAAAATCAAAACCTTGGAGTAACACCAACCAAGGATGTGAAAGACGTGTATAATGAAAACATAAAAACACTGAAGAAGGAAATTGAAGATGACATGAAAAGATGGAAAGATCTTCCATGCTTCTGGATAGGTAGAATGTTGTAAAAATGGCAATACTCCCAAAAGCAATATACAGATTCAATGCCATGCCAGACCAGCTGCATTCTTTGCAGACATAGAAACATAATTTCCAAATTTATTTGAAATGGCAAAAGGCCTCGCATATCCAAAGCCATCCTTAGTTAAAGAAGCTCATCAGGAAGTATCACCATACCCAATCTAAAGATATATTACAAATCCACAAAAACAGCATGGTACTGGAATAAGAACAGACAGATAAACCAATGGAACAGAATTGAAGACCCTGCCCTAAGCTCAAACAACTATAGCTACTTAATATTCAACAAAGATGCCAACAATGTCAACTGGAATAAAGATGGCATCTTCAACAAATGATGCTGGACAAACTAGATAAATACTTGTAAAAAAGTGAAAATAGACCCATTCCTCTCACCATGTACCAAAATCAACTCCAAATGGATCAAAGACCTCAATATAAGACCTGAAACTCTGAAAACCCTGTAAGAAAAAATAGGGGGAACTCTCTATGAAATAGGAGTAGGGAGAAAGCTTCCTGAACAAGCATCCAGTAAACCAGGAAGTATGTAATCACTTAACCAATGGGATCTCACCAAGCTAAAAAGCTTCTGTACAGACAAACATACCATAATCAAAGCAAATAGACCGCTATCAGTTAGGAGTTAATCTTTGCCAGCTATAACACAGATAGAGGTCTAATATCTAGAACCTACAAAGAACTCAATAAATTAAATAATAAAATATCAAATAACCCTCTCACAAAATGGGTTTCTGAGCTCAACAGGGAATTTCTCAGAGGAAGGAATACAAATGGCCAACTCTCACTTAAGAAAATGTTCAACATCAATCATTAGGGAAATGCAAATCAAAACAACAATAAGATTCTACCTCACTCCAGTCAGACTGGCAATCTTTAAAAAATCTATCAACAATAGATGTTGGCAAGGATATGGGGAAAAAGAAATCCTCATTTGTTAACCTACACTGATCACACTCTCCAATGGAGATTGTGCTTTTTTTTTTCAGGATGCAGCAAGAGAGCTGGGGACCATCTAACCCTACCAACCGACCATAGGCCAATACCTGAGATTCTGGCAAGAGAGGAGCCACCACAGTCATACCGTGGAGGATCCATATGGAATCCCACAGAGAGGGACGGGAGGAACGAGGGACCCACAGCCACAGACATTCAATCTACACAGGATAAGCCAGTGAGACAGAAACCAAAGATCTTCGACACAAAGACCCCTGAACTCACAACCTTAAAGCAGCCTTAATACTCATCCACCACGACTCAGGGAACTATGCGGAAGAGGGGGCGGAAAGATTGTAAGAGCCGTGGTGGCGGAGACTATCCAGAGGCATGGCACCCTTCAGTATCAACACACTTGGGTCAGGAGGACCGGGCTGAGTACTAGACTATCCAGGGTCCCCTGCCACAAGGACTGATCCAGACAGCCCACGGAGGAGGATATCCAGCTGATTGGGGATGGGGAGGGGGGCATTGGGAAATTGGGGATAACAACTCATTGTTTGCCCACTGAGTAATGTAACTCATTATGGACAATAAATATATATTTAAGACTTTTAAAAAAAGAAATCCTCATTCACTGCTGGTGGGAATGCAAACTGGTACAACCACTGTGGAAGGCAGCATGGAGGCTCCTATACAGGATGGATATAGAGCTACTGGTGGACCCATCTATCCCTTTACTGGACATCTATCCTCAAGACTACTCATTTCAGCAAAAAGACGTCTGCACAACCATGTTTATAGCAGCTCAATTCATAAAAGCTAGGAATTAGAACCAACCTAAATGCCCATCGCTGGATGAATGGATATCAAAAATATGGTACGTATACACCATGGAATTCTACTCAGCAGTAAGGAAAAATGATATAATGAATTCAAAGAAAAATGGATGTACTTGGAACAGATCATACTTCTGGGTCCGTGGGTTACGTAGGGGGTTGCAGCACGCATCAACTCCCCGTTCACCCAAGGGAGCTGGGTGAGCAGTGGCTTGGAATAGCTGTGAGCCGAATGAGAGATGAGACTCTCGGGAGAACACGACAGTGGGCAGTTCTCATTTTATTGGTAGATAACAGTTGTTTATATAGGGAAAAGTCAGAGGTAGAAGCATAGGAAGCAAGATCTGTGAGAGAATGGTGATGTTAGCAGAGGAGATGAAACCTTATTGTTTAGGTTTGTTATTTGCAGTTGGAATAAGTTAGGCTTTGAACTGCTTATCTTATCTTAGGGGAGAGCTGTGGCCTGCCTAGGGGCTTTGGAGTTTTCAGGATGGCTAAGATTTACAGGGGCCCTTGGACTTTGCCTCAACTTCCTTATCAGGAGGAGACTGTCCCAGAAGCCTGCCAGACTCAGCAAAACCCTACATCCTCCATGCCTCATTAGCAGGGTACCACAACTCCTCCTTTTTGTTTTTATAATGGAGCACTGGCATCATAAGCCTCTGTTATTTTAGGCAAGGTTTGATACTTTACTAAAACTTGATTGGTAGTGATCCGAGCAATATTTGCTGTTTTATAAACTCAATGATGTAGAGAGCTATGAGCAACAGTGTTCCTATAGCAAGGAGTGGGCTAAGGAGCTGGAAGAGCCAGGAAATCAAAGGAATAGAGAACAAAGGGATGGGGCATTGGGAACATATAAGACTCATAAAACAATATTTTTTCCCCAAGTCCATGTCCCCCAAGTTCAGCAGTGATGGCATCTAGTGTCCTCTGGTTCTGGAGCACTGTTTCAGCAAGAGAAGTCAATCGTCTCTGGAGGTACTCAAGCTGCTGGTGGTTGACATCTCTGAAGTCTCCTGGGTGGGTCTGGGCGAGGGCAGCTCCTGGGATCCCCGAAGCTCCTGCAGGGAGAGCTCCATCACAGCACACCAACCAGGAGGGATGAAAGTTTTTCTGTTGGAAAGAGCTGGGCCAGAATGCCACTTCATTTTCTTCTCTGTAGGACAATCATATCTAAAGAGCATTAAGTAAGGTGGAGGAATTCACACAGGTGCTGGAATGTCCTTCACACAATAGCAAGGCTAGAGCCCTGATGTGATGCAGGTGGTTGCTGTAAGAGAAACACTGGAGAGGCATCTGACATCAGTGGGCATGGAATTAAACAAACAAAGGTGATACCCATCCTTTGGCTAAAGAACTGGATATCGAAGAACCTGGGTGGAGAATAATTTTTATGGAGACAACGTGTTTAAGAGTGATGTTCATAGTAACAGCAGTCAGCAAGTGACTGGAAGGGGATTGTAAAAGAAGCAGTTTGAGGCATTTGGATGGGTGGTAAAGGAAGATCAGTGGAGATTCGCAGAGAGAAAACCCCACTGAGAGGAGAATTTTTGACCTGTATGGATAAAGCAGATGACATACATTAATAATTAACTTTAATAACATCATATGTGTCACCTTGGGCAGCTGTGAGAAGGAATAAAACTGAAATTAGTAAGACTGCTGAAAGAGTTAACTTTAAGGAAGCTAAACTTTTCCTGCTTAACAGCTGAAGGATTTCAAAGAACCTGTGAGAAAAGTCCTAGAAGATAAGATAAAGACCTAGAAGAAGATTTCTAGCAGGGACAAGCTTTGTCCTGGGAAACAGGCAGAACAATATAGCTGTAAGATAATGAACAAGCATGGCTTAAAAGTTACTTGTACTTTGAAGAAGTTATCTAGTTACTTTAACTCACATAGG
>PVHP010027414.1:0-23828 GCA_004024765.1 Zapus hudsonius | reverse complement strand
AAATTCTGGTCCTTCCAGGTCTGTAAGGTCTGTAAGGCGACTCTTCCATCCTGTTCTTAAAAAGATGCCAAGGCCATAACTCAAGGGGCTTTGGGTTTCCCTGACTATAGGGGATTGGTCTTGTTTTCCTGCCTGACCGTCTAAAGTGACTGTGTCTATGTTCTAATGCTGACAAGCAACAAAGACCACTTGGGAAATAGCACCAAAGACCTAGATTTCTTATTAGGCATGGGGAAGGGATGATTTTAGGTTATTTCATGAGCAGGGCCAGGATTGATGCCAGGTGTACACAGTGGTAACTGCTACCTTTTGGAAGTTCCAGCAGCTAGACTTTTGTCTTTCATTCTCATTTAAACTAAAAAAAGAGCAACCTGAGAGCAACACAATTCTTTTGGTATCCATTTATTTATGATTTGCATACCGGGTATGGAACCCAGGGCCTTGTGCATGCTAGGCAAGTCTATTACCACTAAGCCCTATTTTGCCCATTTTGGTAAATAAGGCAAATTGTATCACTTTTCCTGGGGCAATATAAACATGTCTACTTACCTTAGGTAGGTGTGGTAGTTTGAATAATGTCCCCAATAGATTCAAAAGTTTATTATAATTGTAAATTGTCTCCAGCCAGTTCTGTGTGTCACCTTGGCCAGATCCTAGGGTTCAGCCCTAAGGTGTTTCTGGGGTGGGTCTGGAATTCTAGCTATACATATGCAAAAAGCAGTCTGAGCTCAAGCCTGGAGTTTCTCTTGTTTGTTAGTTTTTGGGAGTATGCTTGCTTGCTTGAGGTACTGGTGGTGGGTTTGTCTGTCTCTGCTTGGATCTGTGAAAGGGGGCCAGCCTTTTTCCTTAACTTCCCCTGGATCTGTTAGTTTCAATAAATACTTTCCTCCCCAAAATTGTTCCTGGTTTGGAGATTCATCACAGTGACGTGTGACTGACTACGACAGTAGGGTACCAATGTCAGATCGAAGAAATGATTCTCTCTAGCTGTAGCTTGTTGAGCCAATTGTTTACAGAGGTCACAAGAACATGAAAGATTTCACCAGTGAAGAGCCCAACATGGCATGGGAAATGGATCCTAAAAACTACATCACTGGACTTCAAGCCAAGGCTGCAGGCAGCTCCTCTGAAGAGTTTCCTCTGCCCCCATGGTGGTTCCCTGCTTGCATACCATTAGAAAGGGGTTGGTGAGACCTGTGACTCTCTGAGCTTCATCAGTGTAAGTATAGGTCTTCCTCTTCCCTTACAGAGGGAATCTTATAAACAGAAGGAAATAAATACACAAAAAAAGCAAGACACATTGAAAAACAAGTCCAAGGTCAGTATATTCAGTGAATTGCCTGGATTTAAACTCAGGTGTATTGTTGAACAATTTGGACACGGGAACACTTTTTTTTAGTGCCAGAAATAATCCCACATTTGGAAAATCTAGGCAAATCCAGGTAGAGAATGCCATCAAAAACGTATGCATGGAACTCTCTTGTGAGTCCAGATACCAACAGTATTATGTCAACTAAGGATTGCTCAGGAAAGTAGAAAATTCTTGGTGGAAAAGTTAGCAAATTATGTGTGATTTAGATAAATTTTCTTTAATTATTAGTTAACAAGCAAATAATCTAATGCTTTATTGAAGCCTTTTAAAAAATTCTTTGCCTAATACTCACTTTTGCTTATTTATTATTATTTTAAATTTTATTTATTCATTTTCAAGGAGAGAGAGAGTGAGAGAGAGAGAGAGAGAGAGAGAGAGAGAGAGAGAGAGAGAGCACCAGGGCCACTACCTTGTGGGTCTGGCTTATGTGGGTACTGGAGAATTGAACCCAGAGCCTTAGGCACTGGAGGCAAGTGTCTTAACCACTGAGCCATCTCTCCAGCCCTGCTTCTTTATTTTTTAAGACAGGGTCATGTAGCCCAGATTGGCTTGAACTCCCTGTGCAGCCAAGGTTGACTTTAAGCTCCTGATCCTCCTGCCTGTGGCTCCTAAATTCTGGGAACACAGACATGCATCATTACACCTGGCCCATATTCACTTTTTTTTTTTAAAAAAGAGTATTTCAAATCCTCCAAGCTTTCTTTAAGAAAATTCATTCATATTCCTCAAATTTCTTCACAAATTTTCAATGAATATACTGAAATTTCACTGAATTTCAGTGAAAATAACTGTAGAGGAAGAAGAGAATTTAGGAAAGGAATAATGCAGAAGGAAATGCAATCGATCTTCCGTCCTTCTCAGTCTCCAGTGTTCTGCTGGCCTTCACTGTGAGTTTGTGTCCCCTGTTTGTAGCAGAGGGCAGATCAACTAAGCTGCAATCATATCTGTATTCATCAAATCTCTCTGTTTGGGTCACTTATTATGTTAAAATGAAAAGCAGTATTTCAAGAGCATTCAATTTATGTTCCAGGGGACATAAGAATCATTCTTAAATATGAACAAATTCTGCAGTGAATTGTTAGTGGCAAGGTCTGGTCAGGTCTCCTAGAACTGTTCCAAGGAACCCAAGATGAATTTTCCATTTTTTATTTCCAGAGTATAGAGGGAGGTCTGTAAGAATGAGTTTTGAAATCTATGACTGGCTGCCTGTTACTAAGTGATTCTGGCTGCGTCAATAAATTTGTTCTCAGCTCTAATTGTGTTAATGAATTGAACATAATTAAACTTACAAAATGTCATGAGTTTCTTCTGGCAGAACTCAGTAGATTTGTCAAAAAAAAAAAAAAAAAAGGCCTCAATGAAAAACCAAATAAATGTACCCCATAGCTTCTGCCATTATGATACAGTCCCCTGACAAGACACTGAAATAAGAGATTCTGAAATGGACTTTGTGAATAAAGTTTTATTCCATTTGAAATGACTACTGTTATGGGTTTTGAGAGCAACGGACTTTCTTAGTTCTGGATGGGCTGATAGAGGTTAGTGCACCAGATGCTCAGTGGTCATTAAGCTCCCAACCAGTGGCTTAGAATGACAGGTGCAGGCATTAGAGGCAAAGTTAAACAAGTGTTTATTAGAAAAGAAAGGAAAGTGAAGCAGAAAGTGGAAGTAAAGAGGATCTAAGGACCAGGAGGGATCCAGAGCAGTCAGCTGCTTAGAGACAACAACAGAAATAATCTGGGTGTGGTGGTACACGCCTTTAATCCCAGCACTCAGGAGGCAGAGAGTTTGAGGCCAGCCTGGGACTGCAGAGTGAGTTCCAGGTCAGCTGGGGCTAAAGTGAGAATTTACCTCAGAAAAAAAAATTAAAACGTCTATAAATAAGTATTAAATTGTTGTGGATTAGAATGCTTATCATCACAGCAAGTCAGATAACCCAGAATGGGTCATCGAGACAGATACCAACGATGTCCAGCACAGCCCAGGGCAGAGTCCAGAGGTGCTTGGGATCTCAACAATACAGCAGACTCTTAAAACTCACCCTGCATGACTCAGGGAACTGAGCAGAAGAGGGGGGGCTGAAAGATTGTAAGAGCCATGGTGGGGGAGAATATCCAGAGACATTGCTCCCCTCAATAATAACACACAAAGTGTGTGGGGGGGGACCAGGCTACCTCTTAAATTAATCATAACTCCCTACCCCATCGACTGATCCAGTACGCCCACCCAGAAGGGCCCCAAGTGGGTTGGGGACAGCAAGGAGGGAAATGGGGTTACCATCATAAGATTTGCTCATACAACGTATCTAATTATCAATAATAAAGATATCGAAAAAGAGGGGAATGATTACTTTGAATGTTTGGAGGGGACTTCGGATGGTTAGACAAAGGATTGGTTACTTTGATGTGTGGGCCTGCTGATCTCCTGGTGAATTAGCATAAATCCAGCTACTGTCCTTTTGGAAGTCAAGGCTTTAGGGATTTCAGTTTCCAGACTGCCCTTTGGGCTTAAAAATTTTCTGTATTCACAGGCTCTCTGAGGCTGTACATTTATCTATCTATTCATCTTGAGCCTGTAACACTAACAAGCTGCCTGAAAAATAGGGGCGACTTTATTGCTAATCTCTATTTCTATGATGAAATTTGTTAGGTAGCAAGCTTCTTTAGGATAGAAAACATGTATTATTTCATTTTTACCCCTAGTATTTGATGGAAGAATTATCACTTAGAAATGTATAGGAATGAATGTGGTCTTGTGAAAAGTTTGACTAGAACCTTCCCCCTGGAGCTCAATGGGACTGAAAATCTCCCATGCACAACTGGATTCAGTCCTCACCAATGGGAGTTAAGCCAATTACCTCCAATGGATAAACATACCAAAGCTTCCAGAGATAAAAACTAATCTTGGGCTGGAGAGATGGCTCAGCGGTTAAGGCACTTGCCTCCAGTGCCTAAGGCCCTGGGTTCAATTCCCCAGGACCCACATAAGCCAGACCCACAAGGTGGTGGCCCTGGTGCTCTCTCTCTCTCTCTGTTTATCTCTTTCTGTATCTGTATCTTGAAAATTAATAAATATTAAAAATAAATTAATTAATTAAAAATAAAAATATAAAAAAAAACTAATCTTAAACTCTGAGCTTAGGTGAGATTCCTTTCCCTGTCTGTGTGATTTTAGTTCTCACTGCTTCTTTCACGGTCCAGGCTAACCATGTATAATACCTGAGGGGATAGGGAGGCTCTTTGGGTCCCTTATTGACAAAACAGACTTCAGGAAGCATTATGGGGAACTCTGGAGGTACCTAATACATTGCTTAAATCATTTACCTTATCCTAACTACTTTTGTAAAAAAAATAAAATGAGTTAGCAATTAAGCAGCTTTTACAACCTTTCTCAAGATACCCTATCCACAGGGCATCTTCAGGAGTAAGGGGTGTGACTTAGTTTTTCTTTTTGAATATTTATTTCTATTTTTTATTCATTGACAGTTTCATACATGTAAATAATATATGCTGATCTCATTCATCCCCACATTTCTTCTTATCTGCTGCAGTGCAAGACCTAGATATTCCTCACTGCGAGTGTTTAAGGTCTGCTTACCAGTGGCAAATGTTTCATTTGAATTATTCTTTTAGGAAATATGGCTTCCAAAAGGGGATGGACCACTTTTGACTTACAAGACCTAAGAGCTTGATTTTTGACAAATAAGGGAAAAAGAAATCAGGCCCTAAACAGTATTCATTATTTAGAGAAAGAGGGAGACATAGAGACAGACAGAGAGAAGCAGAGAAAAAGAGAAAAGAAATCAGAAGGTTTATACATGCTTATTTCAGTTTTGCTAGAACTATTTCCAATAATCAATGGGGATTATTGGAGTTTTTAGCTATTTTTATAAGGGTGGAAAGACTGATACTGGAGATGAGGAAAAAAACAGAAAGGTTCAGTAAGTTAAAATAATTTAATACTTATTTATGGTTTCTAAATTCCTCCAACATGTCATGTCTCTTCTAGCCTATTAAGAGCAATCCCATGAAGCAGGGAGGGTGGATACTGCATCCTTCATTTCCTACCTGCAGAAATGAGGTTCAGATGTGACAGGTCCCACCGACCACTTGTCCATCCTTCCCCCACAGCTCTGCTCACTCTGAAGGAAGAAGAGAAATTTACTTAGAAAGACATTATCCAGAAGATACCCAGACTGGGAAGTGCCATGAATTCCAAGAGCCCAGGACTACAGTCTGGGAGGTCTGAGGACAATACAAGATCTTCCACAAGACTCCCCTCAAAAAAGCAAGGCAGACTAAATCCAGCTCAGGGATCTCTGAGCACTCAGAGCAAAGAAAGGAGAATATGGAGCTAAGCTGGCAAAACAGCTCAGTTTGTCTAAGGAACCAAGTGAAATAACGTTAGATAAGCTACCAGTGCTTTTCAGATGTTCAAATGGATACAGCTGAAGTCACAAACACAATTAATTCTATCTATTCTATCTACTAAAAAATATTTTTTCCCAAGGTAGGGTCTCACTTTAGCCAGGTTAACCTGAAACTCACTCTGTAGTCTCAGGCTGGCCTCAAACTCACAGCGATCCTCCTACCTCTGCCTCCTGGGTGCTGGGATTCAAGGCATGCACCACCATGCCAGCCACTGCAAACTCCAGACGCATGCACCCCCTTGTGCATCCTGGCTTTACGTGAGTACTAGGGAACTGAATCCAGGTCCTTAGGCTTTGCAGACAGGCACCTCAACCACTGAATCATCTCTCCAACCCGAGAAGAGAGATTCTCTAACAACCAGTGAGCTTAGAAGACCTGGACCTCAGGTGGAAATTTAACTTTCATTCTCATAGCTAGAGATTTCAAGTAACCCATGCTGTGGGCAGACTTCTGAACCACATAAGTGACATGATAATAAGTGTAGTTTTGGGATGTTTCATTTATGGTTATTTGTTAATATGGTAACAGCAATCTAATATACTGGGGAATAGATTTTAAAGTGGAAAGAAATAATATCATAAATGTGACTCCCTTACACGTGCAAGTAGAGTACCAGGAAGGCCTCTGACTAAAAGATGGATTAAATGTGGGTCAAAGGGTAAGTTTCAAATTAAAAATCAGATGTATTGGTGAGGGTGGGGGGTAGAGAGAAGAATGGGCCAACCTGAAAGAAAGTCAGGGGAAAGGCCCCAGAATATGCTCTGAGCATAGTTGGGGACATAATTTCCTCCTTTGGATTCTGGAGAATTAGTCTAGTGCAGGTTGGCTGAAGAATAAGAATTCAAAAAAACAAAATAAAAAGTGATGAGTGAAAATTCTAGACCAGTTGTCACTCCAGCTCCATCCAGAGACCCCAAGCTAAGATTAAAGAAGATAAATTCTAGTTTGGCTCAATCCCAGTTAACATCTCTGTGTGTGTGTGTGTGTGTGTGTGTGTGTACAGATCTCAGGACTGCACCAAATTAACTCTGGTCCAGGGACTGACCCAAGTGGTCAGCAAGCAGGCTAAATCTGGATAGGAAGCTGGGTTTGGAGACTGAATGGGAGAGTCATGGCTCTGGCTGCCAGCCTTTCATTGCAGTAAACAGTATTTTTCCCATCCGTTCATTTTTACTAGTTTTCTTATCTTGAGACTTACACTGGGGAATAGAATGAATAAATGAGCACTTTCTGCTTATATCGAAGCTATGAGTGACCCTGGAGCAGTGAGAGTCAGTTTCTAATCCTCAGTGGGGTAGATATCAGTGAGGATGCCAAGCAGTGCACATGAAAAGGATTTCCAATGCCCACTCACCCTCAGCAACAACAACAGCAATGTCCTGATTGGCACAGCCAGTGACTCACTGTCAGGGACATTCTTGTTGCTGTGACCAAAATATCTGACAAGAAGAAACTTAAGAAAAGTTCCAGATGACAGTCCATCATGATGGGGAAGAAAAATGATAACTGGAGCTTGAGGCAGCTGGTGCCAAGTCAGGGACCAACATCCAAAGTCAAGAAGTAGAGAGTCTCTGAATGCTGGAGCTCAAACAGTTCTCTCTCTCTCTCTCTCTCTCTCTCTCTCTATCTATCTATCTCTCTCTCTTTCTCTCTCTCTCTCTTGTTGCAATCCTCAACACTCATCCAGAGAATGGTGCTGAATTAACCTCATGAAGATAATCTCTCAGTGACATGCCCAGAGATTTCTTTCCCAGGTGATTCTAAATGATGTCCAGGTGACAATCAGAGACTAGCCACCACACTAACTACCACTGACACCTGTTCCATCATGGGAACGGCCATGAGCTCCGAGCCTGGACAACTTGCCTCTGAGATTCCTCCCCCACTCATTTTCTCTGTATCACAGTGGAGCTCAATAAAGCTTTTCTGATTGAGATAAAGATGAAAAAGAGCATTTGTCCTTGGAAGCTACATCCAGCAAGTAGGTGAAGGTCCTTTGATGATGTCAATCTCTAAAACTCATCTCTGACCTCCAGCTACATTCTGTGCAACACTATGGGAAGTTTGCATGATTCTTCTTTGGTATAGGGGAGCGTCAAAGAGTAGTTTTCAGTGGGTAAGAGGAGTGGGATGAGGACAGATATAGGATAGGGTGTGCAACGGCTAGGTTTTGTTGTCAAGTTGATATTTTAAATTATCTTGGGTGGGTCACTAAGGATGTTTACAGGAAGGCAGCTTCTCAGGAGGGGGCCAGATGTAAAGAAGCTTAGAGAAGCTAGAAATGAACATCCCTTTCTGGGAAGGCAGTGCAGGAAAGAAATTCCAGAAACTTGGGAATCCATTAAGTCTTGGATAGGGTTGCAAGACCTCCCCTAAGGCTATATAAAGGGGAAGGAAATTTCTCTCCTTGAACACCCCCTACTGCCTGTTTGCTGTTCTGTGTGTGTGATGTTGGTGATGGCTTCTCTCTCTCTTTGCTTGGACCTGTGAAGGGGGGACAGCCTCTTTCACTATTATGATACTTCCCTTGGATCTGTACCTTCAATAAATCCTTTCCTCTCATAACTGTTTGGAGATTCCATCCCAGAGGCATCTGAATGACTATGTCAGAATGCATGGAGAGTCTTTGTGTACCAGAAAATGCTCTCAGATAATGACATCTCCCCTATGAGAGAGGAATGGACTCTTTGGACAGTAAGCTCACAGTGATGTTATGTCTTTTGCTGGATTAAAGTAAGAAGACAGAGAAACCATCCCTCATTGAGAAGTCAAGGAGACACTAGTCTGACTCTCTTGTTGACAAACTGTGTGCCTACCGCCATGCCCTCATGTCATCATGTGAGAATAAGGAGACAATACCAGCGAGTGTGATCAAAATGTACTCACAGGTGTTCCTTAGCTCTGTGCTCTGTAATTCCTCCTCTGCTGTCTTGGAGAGGCTTGGAGGATGACAGGGACAGGGAGGATGTCATGGAAAATTGTGTACTCTCTCCCCCACATCCCTGCCCTAGGGGGTGACAATTGCATCAGAGAATTCTGCCAGGTGGCCTGAGCAGCCTGCAGATGCGCCTGCTTTGAGGACATCTTTTCACTTGTGTCTACTCCAAGGGAAGTTTCTTTCTCTGCAAATATAAGCTGGGCTGTCACCTCCGCTCAGGCATCCTGTGCTCTCTGTCATGTCCGTCACACATATGGTGCCTGGCAGGGTGCAGCTCCACTCCTGGGCCCTTTCGGGAGAGCATCTGCTAACCCTGCCAGCCCGATGCCTCCAACCTCAACACCGCCTTTTCTCAGGTTTCTTGCTGAATCAACCAATTAGCTCAGATCATCTCTGGCTGCTTTGAACTCTGTCTTGTTAAAACATGGGTGGATAGGGACCCCGTGAAATCAAAAAGTCACTCTATGAACAAAGTCTCTGAATCTGCCTGTGCTGGCATCTATCTCTCTGCTTTTGTGGTTAATAGTTAGTGGTCTTGGTGTTTATATGTTCAGCATGGAATTTGGAAAAACCCCATGGAAATTCTGAGCAATGTCTTCCTGACATTTCCTCCAGATCCTTTCTACAACCTAAACCCTGGGCTACACAATTAATTGTTAAAAAATAGAATTATCTCACTTTCTTCTCAAGAGATTAGTGAGATATTCTAACAGATTATTTTAACAGTGCACCTCACTGTCTACACGAGAGACCCAATGCCTTTGCTTCCAATAGTCAAATCATCACACTAAGTTAGCAGATGTCTGTCAGTTGCTGATCAGACTGAACAGCTTTGGGACAACAGAGTTTGCCACCACTGGGTACCCTACCCTTGTGCCTGCAACGTGTGGGGACACAGAGATTCTGTTAGTGTTATAGTCTGTCTAACAATGGAAATTCTAGTCAATGACCAGAGGTTTTGTTTTTGGAACATGTTGTATTGCCCTGATTCCAAATACTTCTCTTAGTTCCTCAAATTGTATTGAGGATAGAGAAAAAGCCAACAAGGGATATAATATTAAAGAAAACTCCTAAAGGCATGCTTTATATGACACCAAAAAGATGCTCACTCACTCCAGAATGGCCCTTTGGAGGTTATTTATTGTTATGAAATAGTTCCATTAAGAGACTTTCTTTTCCTACCCTGGTGTTTATCCTTCAACCTGAGAACCATCCTGGTTCCATACCCATAGGATGCATCAAACACATCTCCCAGTCAGTCTCTCAGGCAAACTCCTGAAACTTGCAAGTGAAGACTTCAAAAGCCACAAAGAAAGCCTGCATGTAAAAGGTGAGATCCGCCATAATCATTTGCAAATTATTTTGATATCACACCTGACATCATGGAGGAAAGGAAATACACGTAAACCATGCCCTTTTTTCCATCTTTAAAGTATTCATCTGACTAAATGGATTATTTTAGGTTTGCACATTTAGTGTAATTAGTGCATATGGTCCAGCTGTGAAGAAATAGCTGAGGACTCCTAACTTATTATTAATTAGGCTCATTAAAATGCAAGTAAGAGAACGTTGCCTAGGTAAACAATACCTTATGTCAAAAAGTCGTTACTTGACAAGAGCTAGTCTCCCTAACTAAAGACATTACTGCTACTTTGTAGAGACTTTTTTTTAAGGCTCCATGGGTGCCAGTTAACTACTTTTGACGGACATCAAGGACAGACATGCAGGGCTGGAAACAGCCAGTATATAGTACAGCGATTCTTTTCACAGCATTTCAAAACACGTCTGGGGGAGGTTAAAGGTTGACAGCCCAATGACAGGCCTTCTTCAACTGCTGTGGTGTCACAGCGGGAGCATGTCAGGAAAATTTCCTCAGCCCCTCTGAATTCCTTACATGTTCACATTTCTTTTCCTGTCTCACAAGTAGGGAGGGATTGGCAGCTTTGTGACAAACACCTGGGAAAGAAGAAAAAATGTGTATTACCACTGGTAGCAACCAGGGGATATAGAGGTGGAAGACACCTGAACCACTGTGGGAAGTCTCTTCTGATGCTTTGCCAGGTTAGAGAGGAGAGGAGGCTGGGCCAGTCGGTCCAGAGGGATGTCACACACTGGTCCTGCCTCCTGGAATTGTGTGCTTTGCCAAGGATGTGACCATAGTGAGTTGGGATCTCCATCCCAAGTTGTTAAGGGGTTGGTTCTACAAGTAAGATTTTCAGAATCCACTTGGCCTTGGAGAACAATGATGCTTTAGGGTCAGAACCTGGAGTGAGGATCTGTGGAGGTCTCAGGGTCTACTGCCCAGGTAGAGCCTTCTCTTGGGGTTCTTTGTTGGGCAAGGAGCAGCACACACTCCAGTTGATTTTCAGAGTTCTAAAATGTCAGCCTGTCTTTAAAAGTCTATGCACGCTTATGTATAAATCATTGCAGGGGTGCTGGCTCCAGACTAAATGGATCAAAAGAGGCTATTGACAGATGCTGAAATGAGTGTCTACCTTTAACACTGGGTCAATTGATAAGTGTCTGACCTAGACTTTTGACTGACATGAAGAACTGTCAGGGAAAAAAAAAATCTTCTTTTTCCAGTGATGACAAGGAGGCAGGAGGAGAGGAGGAAAGAGGTAAGAGAAACCCAGTGAGCGATAGGACTCCCGGGTGGACACAGTTGCTTTATGTCAGTCAGACCGCAGGCAACTGTGTCCTAATGTTGATCCACACTTGTGCGAGCTAAAGAATGGGGTGACTGCAATTAAATCTGAGAAGTCCATTTTTTCCATTTGAAAAAACAAAAACCTAACATTTGCCTCAGTCATTCCAACATTACACTACAACATTATCACTGATAATTATTTTGTCCCCATTCTAAAATGATTATAGGAAAATACTATGTTTAAAGTAAAATTTGTCCATGCTATCTAAAAACATGATGTTTCATAGAAAGTGTGTCGTCTTGAGTGGAAATATGCCCTGAAATGGGAGCAAGGTCCCTGAGTTCCCTGATTTTTGTCATCCCTATTTTATTTTTTTCCGAGGTAGGGTCTCGCTGTAGTCCAGGCTGACCTGGAATTCACTATGTAGTCTCAGGGTGGCCTTGAACTCACGCGATCCTCTTACCTCTGCCTCCAGAGTGCTGGGATTAAAGGCGTGCACCACCATGCCCTACCCCTATTTTATTTTATATTTACAGCACTGGAGATTAAAATAAGGGTTTCATGAATGCTAGGCAATTGTCTTATCATTGAACCGACCCTTTTTGTATTTTGTATTTTTTTTTTGAGAAAGGAGCTCACTATGTTGCCCAGGATGGCTTTGAATTCATGATCCTCTTGTCACAGCTAACTGAGGTTACAGACCTGGGCCACCACACCTGGATTTCTATTCCTGTTTTAACATTTGAGCACATGACCTTACCAAGTGGTAAATTATATTCCTATTTTTGTAACATTGTTTATTGTATTATAATCCAACCAATGTCTGGAAACTTACTTCATCTACATACTTTCTCATGCTAAGAATTCTGTTTTCTCTTTTTTCACATGCGTGTATATGTGTGTGAAAGCATGCTACTCTGTGTGTGAAAGCATGTCAGCATGTGTGAATGTGTGTGTATGTCATAGTCAGTCGCATGAAGCTGGGATGAATCTCCAAACCAGGCACAATTTTGGGGAGGAAAGAATTTATTGATGTAACAGACCCAGGGGAAGTTAAGGAATAAGGCTAGCCCCCTTTTACAGAAGCAAACAGAGAGAGAAAAACCCACCACGAGCACCTCAAGCAAGCAAGCACACTCCAAAACTAGCAAACAAGAGGAACTCCAGGCTTGAGCTCAGACTGCTTTTTGCATATGTATAGCTCGAATTCCAGACCCACCCCAGAAACACCTTAGGACTGAACTCTAGGATCTGGCCAAGGTGATACAGCTCCTCCAGCCATAACTGGCTGGAGACAATTTACAATTATAATAAACTTTTGAATCTATTGGGGAACATTATTCAAACTACCACAGTGTGTTAGAATGTGTGTATGTGTGTAAACATGCTACATGTGTATATATGTGTGTAAACATGCTAGCATGTATGAATGTGTGTAAGTGTGCTAGCATGTGCATATGTGTGTGTAACCATGCTAGCATGTGTGTGTATGTGTGTAAGCATGTTAGCATGTTGTGCGTGTGTAAGAATGCCAGCATATGTGAGAAAGCGGAGGCCAGAAGTTGAGGTCAGGTGTTTCCATTTATTTATTTGTTTATTTATTTTACTTAATTTATTGGGACAGAGTCTCTCACTGAACTTACCAATTCACCTAGTCTAGCAAGCCATCTTGCCCTGGGGATATTTTTACCTCCACTTCCCTAGTGTTAGAATTAAAGGTTTGTGCCATCACAGCCAGCATTTATGGAGATCCAAACTCAGATTCTCACCCTTGTAAAGTAAGTGCTTTGTCCATTGAGCCATCTCCCCAGCCTCCAGAAAACTATAATTTTATATTTCAGATTTTCACTTGAATTGGGACTCAACTGTTCTACCCCATTGTTTGCCAAGTCCGCTGTCCACTGATTCATGGCTACTGTTCTTGCTCCACAGAGATGCCTCTTCCTGGACCCGGCACTGTTGCCAACTTTCACACTCACTTCTAGTCTCCCCACAGCCTTGCAAGGTTGCTATTATCAACCTACTTCATAGATGAGGAGATTTAGGATTAAGTAACCAGACCAAGGATCCTGGTTGTAGGGACCTTCTCCTTTCTAGAAAAATACCTGACAAAAAATTAGTTTAAGGGAGGAAGGGCTTATTCAGTACAGTTCCAGTTTATCTGTCATAGTGAGGAAGGCCCAAGCAGGAGCTTGAGGCAGAGCTGATCCTTCAGTCCACTGTGAGGAAGCCGAGAACAATGAACGCTGCTGCTCAGTCGTGTCTCTCCTTTTTATAAAGTCCTGGACCCCAGCCCATGGACTGGTATCACCCACAATTAAGGTGGGTCTTTCTACCTCAATTAATCCATCCCAGGTGAGCCCAGTGGCTAATCTAATCTACATAATCTAAATCATGACATGTGATCATCAGTATAAACCATCACACTTGCACTCTTACTTTTTAACAGACTAGGGATTCTGTATGAAAATAAATAAATAAATAAATAAATAAATAAATAAATAAATAAATAAATAAATAAATAAATAAATGTCTGGCATTGCCCTCCGAAGACCAAACAATCTGGAGCCAGACACTACAGAGCGAGTTCCAGGTTAGCCTAGGCTAGAGTTGAGACCCTACCTTGAAAAGAGAAAACCAAAAATAACAATTCCTATTCTAGGAAGGAGTTCTAAGTCTTGGCTAGACCACCCTAGATCTGAAGAGGTCAGAGGCACTGGGAACCCCCATTAACGGCTTTCATGGACTGGAAAATCCTTAGCTCAGTTGTTCCCCAAGGAGCCATCCTTGGTCCCTCTCCATCCCCCATACCTCTCATGCATCCTGTCTGTGGTGGTTTGCCCTGTGTCTTCCATGCAGTGTGTTTCATTTGGAATGAGAATATGGTTGGAGAAAAAGATGCAATCATTGGATGAGAGTGGGCCTCCACACAGTCAGCGGTGTCCTGGTGTGAAGAGGAGACACAGAGACACAGAAAGTAAGAAGCATGTAGATGGTGGCAGAGATGGGGGTTAATGGCTAGAACAACTCTCAGAGTTTCTAGAAGAAACCAACCCTTCCAGAACCTTCTGTAACCTTCTGACCTTGAGAACAAATTTCCAGCACCTTGATGTAGTGGCTGTATCAGTCTAATCTCTGAGGATCAATTTCTCCTGTTTTAATCCAGCCACTTTGTGAGAATTTGCTATAGAAGGCCTGGGACACTCATTTCCAAATTAAGAAGGCCAGGCATAGTGACACATCTGTATTCTTAGCACTCGGGACTGAAAAGGGAGGATTGGGGTGAGCTCCAAGCATGCCTGGGCCAGCCAGGAGACTGTGTCTTATCAAAAAGGTCAAATTGTGGGCTGGAGGGATGGCTTAGTGGGTAAGGCATTTGCCTGCAACTTAGAAGGACCTGACTTGGATTCCCCAGTACCCACGTACAGCCAGATGCACAAGGTGTTACATGTGTTTAGAGTTTATTTCACCCATTCTCTCTCTCTCTGCCTCTTTCTCTCTCACTCTCAATAGATAGATAGATAGATAGATAGATAGATAGATAGATAGATAGATAGATAGATAGATAGATAGATAGATAAAAATATTTTTTAAAAAATCAAATTGTTGACGATCACCACTTCTAACCTGCACCACAGTGACCTTGAACGACACCACATTCCGGGATTGTTGCAGTGCCCCTAACTAGTCTCTCTATTCCACTCTTCTCTCTCCAGTCTGTTTCCTTTCCACCAGAAAGAAAGGTCCTTAAGGAATACAAAGTAAACCTTGATTTCTCTGATGGAAACCCTACAATAATGCCTCAGTTTCCGTTGACTAAGAGCCTGTCTTCAGTTGGTGGGTAGATCCCTCGCCCTCTGGTCACCCAGGGCTCTTCAAGTTCTTGGGCTAGTAAGTTTCCCCTTTCTCACACTGTTCTGTCCACACTACCTCAGTGATGGTGATCTCCCCCAACATGAGGTTCTGCTTTCCAGCCTCTGCCTGGGGCACCCTTTGTCCAGACCGTTCTATCTCCTGCTCTTCTGGTGTCTCACTTCCTTTAAGCCTCTGTAGGGAAGAGCATTTTCTCCATGGGCATACCTGAACATCCTATTTTACAAAATGGCTCCTGCTCTCTTCATGCTTTTTTCTCTTATTCTGCTTTATGTTTTCCATATCAGACCTTATCTTCCACCATGTTCAAGAGTTTAATCACTGATCATTTATGTTAATGAATGCTGCCTGTCATCTGGTAAGGCAGGAAGCTCTGCGGAGCAGAAGTTTTTGTTTGGGGCATTGATCTTAACCCACAGGCTTGCAAGATACTCAGAACAGAGGAGCCATTCAAGTGTTCTATGAAGGGATGAATGAAGCAGTGAGGAAAGATGAGAAGTGTAGAAGGTTCTAGAGATATCAGGACACAGATGTATAGGGGCTTTGAGCTCAGGGAAGGAATTTAAATTTCATTTCTAACCTGTGTGAAGTACTTTTTCTTTGTTTCAAAAGAGGAGTTGGTGAGTTTATTGATAATAGAGGTGTCTTTAAAAACCCTCAGGATTGAATCTGCCTTAGAATAAAAACAGGTCTGTATTTTCCTCAGGCATGATAACCAATAACTCAGTTTTAAAAATGTGAAAAAGAGGTCTAGGGAGATGGTTCAGTCAGTAAAGTCTAGCCCTGCAGGAATGAGGACCTGAGATTGGATCCCCCCAATCTACATAAAAGCCAGATGTGGATGCCATGCCTGTAATTCCAGCACAGAGGAGGCAGAGCCAGGAGGATCCCTGAGAATTGATTGTGGTTATTCAAGCCAAATCTGGGTTCAGTGAAATACTCTGTCTCAAATACAATAAGGTGGGGAGTGATAGAGGAAGACACCCAAGCCCAGCCTCTGGACTTCACATGCACCCTGCACAGTGCACCTGGCATTTGAGGATGGTTCTGAACCACCAAAGAAATGTTCTTTAATTGACAATGGTTTCAGCCTTTGGCATCTGTTTTTGTTTGTTTTTAGAATGTTTGTGCCTTAATCATGGAGGGTGTGGGGGGGTGGACGTGGGAGGAGTGTTTACTTTTTAAAAGCCTTCTCTAACTTTCTTCCGAGCTAAAAGGTACATCTTGGCAAAAATTGCCATGTTTCCCCTTCTGTTTTCCTGCTGTAAATCGGTTATCAAAATTCTTCCCTGACCTTCCCCTCCCCTCTCCATCACACACTGACACCTCTAGCCTCTCTAAATTTGCTGTCTTGCATCACCTCAGGAATCTCATGGCTAATTTCATTATTTGGGAGAGAAAAAATGCAAATGAAGCCAGACAGCTGGTGCTCTCCTCCAGGCTGAGAGTGATGGAGGGGCTGAGGCCCACCTCATCAGAGGCCCACACACCCGCCTGCTCAGACAGACCCTGGCGGGTGGAAAGCAGGAGCCTCAGGAACAGATGGCTGGGAGGGAGGGGCCCGGTGGAGGAGCCCAAGCTCGCTGCAGAGGCTGGAGAAAGGTGGAGTGTCCACTATGGGGCAGAGAGATGAGGCGCTCAGGACAGAGGTGGGCACGCTTGAGCCTTCTTACACAGCCTCACTCTCTGGGGGCAGTGATGCTCTGGTATCTCATGGCGTTGTAGGCCAGTGGAAGTCAGTACTTCTGGGTTTCATTTCTGTATACTCAGTGTCTTTGATTCTCCAAATGGACGATTATCCATGGAGAAGGAGAGGGTACAGGGAGAGGAACGAGAGTCCATTGCTGTCACCCTGAACTAACATCACCTGCAAACACAAGTGTGCAACACATCAAACTTTGGTTACCTGCAATTGAACTGAGTTTATTTTATTCTGTACCGCCTTGCTGGAGTGATAGAAAATTTATTCCATCCAGTTTCTTCCTTTGGAATCCATTCAAATGCTAGGAGATAGAAAGTTCCAAGTGAGGGGCACAAAGTCCACTGTCAGCTGACAATCAGCTCTGTGCTGGGCCGCCCGTCACCCTCTCTCTCTTCAGCCCTTGGTTGTGGGTCTGTGTGGATGGATGCTGCAGGTTTCTTCATTTCTTCTTACTTCCTGTCCTGTCAGGCAGGAGACCCAGTGTGGGCTAGCTTATGCTCTGTCCAGCCTTTTGACCCCCAGATTCAGAGAAGACACTACTCTGTCTCTATCTCCCTCCTTCCCTCCTTCCTAAGACAGAGCCACAGATCATGGACCATCGACTTCACACACACACTTCACCACCTTAGAGTTCTGTGTCTGTTACCATCCTTGTCAACTCTGTATTCTCCCAAGGTCTCAGCCCAAGCATGGAAAAAGCAAGAAAAACAAACAAGGAAATAAACAAAAACTGGAGTAAGATGTTTACTTATCCTATAGAAAAGGAGTCAGGAGAATGGGATAGGGGTGTTCCAGTGACCCAGCTGGGGTTGCTCTGGGGTTTGGGTCTTTGTGACACAGTCTGGTGGTTGATGAGGGGTTTGGGGGTAGTGAAGTCCTTCCTGTCTGCTCACTGTTATTCCTGGTACCATGAGCTTCGTCAGGGCACTTTAGTTTCCCCTCCTGGAAGATTCAAGTGACATTCTGGTCTCTGCGGGTCCGATTTATGCCAGATGGAGATTTACAATCCTAGAAATACTGAACGCAGCCTACACCACAGGGGCAGCATTGTGGACATGGTGGAGAAGGAGGGAGGGGAGGAATGCAGAGCCTGGTGCACACTTAATCATGGCTGGGTCAGCTCATCCCACTGATTACAGGAAGCCTGGAGAGGGCTGCCGCAGACTGGTGGTAATCATCCCTTAGGGTTGTACTGGGCCTTTTACATTTTGTCACAATCTAGCTTTGATTACCTTGCTTTGTACTTACAACCCCTCTGTAAAACAAGGTGGTTTTAAAGTTGAGGAACTAGGCAGAGATGGAAAATAAGAATAAGGGTCTTGGAGGCTCAATTGACTCTCTTTATTTCCCCCTATGGGTTTGTTTCTGCTCATACCAGGAGGACCAGCAAACTGTCCTTTAACTTTGTACCTGCTTCAGCAGGGTCATGCCCCACCCTACAATTAGAAAGGAGGAAGTGCATCCCTTGAGTCTTGTTTATGAATGGACCTCATTCCTGATGTACATTGGATGTGCTTTCACTAACTCTGCCCTTTGAAAAACTGGCCTGGCCACTGATATCAGTCAGCACTGGTCTGTCTTTCATAGGAACTGTATTCGTCAGGGTTCTCTAGAGGAAAAGAACCGACCGAAGGAATTGTAGTAAAGAAGGGGGATTTATTGGATTGTCTCACGGAAGTCCCACAGTAGCAGTCTGCAAGCCAGAGAGCTTTGTTCCAATGCCAAAAAGGAGATGCAGGACAAGCACCAGCAGCCAGACAGGCAGAGAGGACTTCTTTCCCCTTTATATAGTCTTAGGGTGAAGACTTGCAACACTTTCCCAGGCTTGGTGGCTTCCTAAGTCTCTGGATTGCCTTCCTGCACTGCTCTCCCAGGAAGGGATGTTTGTTTCTAGCTCCCCTGAACCCCCTTACATCCTGCCTCCTCCTGAGAAGGCTGCTTTCCTATAAGCATTCTCAGAGACCCATCCAAGATGATCAAAAAGGTCAAGTTTTCAAAAAAACTTAACCATCATAGGAATAGTACAGAAATCACCCCATTTCTTTAACTCCTTTGAAGCCTATGCAAGGAAAAGTATAAATGCTTGCTATCTTCCAAACACATTTTGAAATATCCTTTTCAAACACATTTTCAAAGCACCAAAGATTTTAATTTCTATGAATCATTATTTTAATATGTGTGTGTGTGTATTCACATGTGTGTTGAAACCAAAGGACCACCTTGTGTGTCAGCCTCAGGAACACTATCTACCTTTATTTAGTTTGTTTGTTTTAAATATGTTTATTTATTTACTTGTGATGGTACTCATATCAAGGAAGGAAGAGAAAGAAGTGGCCTCTTGCAGCTACAAAAGAACTCCAGATGCATGTGCCACTTTGTAATCTGGCTTTACATGGACACTAGGGAATCAAACCCAGGTCATCAGGGTTTGCAAGTGTCATGGTTTGATCCAGGTGTCCCCCACAAACAAATGAATGTGTTCTGGGTAATCAATCCTCAGCTGATGGCAGTTTGGATTTTACAACCTCGCTAGAGCTGTGCTGTTGGGGGCAGGCTTATGGGGTTATAAACCAGCTTCCCCTTGCCAGTGTTTGGCACACCTTCCTGCTGCTGTTTTCAGTGCTGTGGCGGAGGTGATGTCCAGCCCTCTGCTCATGCCATCATTTTCCCTGCCAGGATGGAGTCTCCCCTCGAGTCTGTAAGCCAAATAAACCCATTCCTCCACAAGCCACTTTTGCTTGGGTTCTTTCTGTGCAGCAACTAGAAAGCTGACCACAACAGCAAGCAAGTATCTTTCACTGCTCAGCCATGTCCATAGCCCTGTTTGTCTTTTGAGACAGGAACTGTTACTGGCCTAGAGCTTGCTAATTTCACTAGACCCTGGCCAGCAAGCCTCCATATTGTCTTCATCTCCTCTTATCTCCATCTCTCCAGGGCTGAGATTATAAATTTGTGCTACCATGCCTGGATTTTACATGGGTTCTGGGGATCAAACTCAGGTCCCCAGGCTTGTAAATCAAGAGCTTTACTGACTGAACCATCTCCCCAGCTCCTTATCTCTCCTCCTTTGTGTGAGTGGTATGAATGTATTTATGCATATGTGTGTGAGGGTGCGCATATATGCATAGTCACACACATGGGGGTGCACATGCTTGTGTGCAGAGGCCAGGCGTTATCACCAAGCTTCCTAATCTCTCCCCCTTATGTTTTGAGAAAGGGTCTCTCACTTAATCCAATGCTCAACAGGGTTGTTAGACAAGCTACCAGCCCTGGCGGGTTGCCTGTCTCTACCTCCCCAGCTCTAGGATTATAGGTAGGTGCCATCATGCCTAGTATTTATGTGGACACTGGGGATCTGACTCCTGATAAAATTCAAGGGCAAGGAGAAATGAAGGCACAACAAAGTGCTTGGGCCCAAAGCTGCAAAAATTTACACAGACCAAAAGTCAGACAGAGCTTCTGAATTCAATGCTTAATTTATATAGCCTTTTATCTTTAACTGTTTTCCATGCCTTTTGTACCACGGGCTGAGATGCATGCTGGCACGAGCTATATTGTGTTGTCATTCTCTTTGCTTTGGACATCAAAGCTCTGAAAGTCCAAGTCCCTCCAAACTGGCCCTCACCCTGCGGCTGGTGTGCCACGTCCACTACTCCATGGCTTCGAAAAAGCAGCTGCAGTGAAGTTCGCTAAGTGCTGTAATGGAATTGTTAACACTGCCACATGATTCCAAAGTAAATGTCACAGTGCATTGCAGCAGTGGGCTAACAATACGTTAGCGGCTCTCATTCTCATTTAATTCACTCGCCCATACTGAAGTGACTCCGATGGCTGTGAAGACAGCCCCGTTCAGTGAATACCTGGGCAGCTGGCCCATTCATTTCTTCCCTTCTCCCCTGCTGCCTTCCTGGGTGGTTTGGGAAGTTTAGTTACTGCTATGCTTTCTCTCCTGCAGCTTGCCTGGGAGATAAAGAGAAGTCAAATTCATATGTTCAAACTTTTGTAGTGAGAATGGGCTCTGCTGTGTCCTAGTTACCTGGGGTGGGGTGATGACTCTGTGGTCCCCTTTGTGGCTGTGCCCACACAGAGCTAGTGTTGGGCTATTAGCCCTGCACTGGTTTTGTGTCATACTGTAACAAGCAGAATAGTGGAGCCTCTAAGTTCCCATTTGAAATCCTAATTCCTCAGAGGGTGCCTTTATTGCTTAACAGTCCCCACAGCTATGACTAGTTAAGAGGATGTTGCAGTCAGCTCTCTCTGTTGCTGCGGAGAAAGAACCCAAATAAAATCGGCTTGTGGAGGAATGGGTTTACTAAGCTTACAAACTCGAGGGGAAACTCCATCCTGGCAGGGAAAATGATGGCATGAGCAGAGGGTTGGACATCACCTCTGCCACAGCACTGCAAACAGCGGCAGGAAGGTGTGCCAAACACTGGCAAGGGGAAGCTGGCTTATAACCTCCAACAACACAGCTCTAGCGAGGTTCTAATTCCCGAACTGCCATCAGCTGAGGATCGAGCATTTAGAACACATTCATTTGTTTGTGGGGGACATCTGGATCAAACCATGACATAGGAGGTCATACTGGAATGTGACTCATGTTCTTATAATAAAAGGAAATTTGAACACAGAGACATATTCACCCCGGGAGAGTAAGTACCATAGGAAACTGGTGTTCTACTTCCTCCAGCCGAGGACCTACAAGATGCCAGAGGAGTTCTCCCGGACAGCCTTCAGGAGGAGCATGACCCTGATTTTAGACTCCTAGAATGCAGACCTGGGAGGTGAGACATTTGGGTTGTGTGAGCAAACTTAGATTATGGCTGTTTGTCCCGGCAACCCTAGCATATATTCTCCGGATCACATTTCCCCATTACTCCTACTCACAGATCCCTCCAGAGCAAGGTCTAAGCAGCAGATACATTCTGCAGGTCCAGAATCCAGTGATGGGTAAAAGGGATGGGGTCTCTGCCTCTCGGCTGTGCCCAGTGCCAGGGGGTCTTGAAAGAAAGGAAATCCCAGCATTCCCTCTGAAGCACAGGGAGAAGAGTGTTGGAGGAACAGGGTTTTAGCCCAAGTGTGACTACATTAGCCAGTACAGAGTCTTTAAAGCAGTGAGAGACTTGAAAGAGCACCTTGGCCACCATCATGGGGCCCCATGTGCATATGAGCACCAAGGCTCTGCATCCAGAGATCTCCAGCCCAGTTTGTGACTGAGAGCAAGAATTCGAATATTGTCTCTACAGTGACACAACCTCTTACTGAACAGTCACCAGTCCAAACCCATGTCTTCATCACTTTCTTTCAAAGAGACCCTGGACAACTCATTTGCCTTTTCTGTGCCTCAGTTTCTTGATCTATAAAATGTTCATGATAATATATAATATAATTATATATATTATATATAATATATAATATTATATATAATATATAAAGGATTTGGAAGTATAGCTTTTGGAAGTATAGCTTTTATTACTACTATTATTAATAACAAGGGTGAAATAGGTAATTAAAATTTTTTTCTTCTTCCAGATGAAAAGCTACTTTTATTATCAAACAAAGCCACTAGTGCCAGCATCTTAGATGCTGCTAAATTCTGACACTATTTGTCTATTTGTCTTTAGTATCCATAATTGCATACATTGTATGAGCAAATCTTATGATGGTACCCCAATTCCTTCCTCCCTGTCCCCAACCCACTGAGGACCCCTCCTTGTGGGCTACTGGATCAGTCCCTGGGACAGGGTTATAAGTAGCACAGCAAGTTGCCAGGTTCCCCCAACTTGTGTATTGTTGCTAAGGGGCGCAATGTCTCGGGATATTCTCCCCCACCATGGCTCTTACATTCTTTCTGCCCCCTCTTTGGCTTAGTTCCCTGAGTCATGGTGGGTGAGTTTTATGTCTGCTTTATTGTTGAGATCTTAAGTGTCTCTGGACTTCTGCTTTGGGTTGTGTTGGATATTGTTGGTGTCTGTCTCTTTGACCTTTCCTGGGTTAACTGACTTTCTGTGGTGATAGGTCTCATGTTTATCAGGACACTTTCTCAAAGGTTCGATTTGGGGCCTACAGGATAGGCTCAGGTTGATTCATCTCTTGCCGGGATGTCTGTCATTATTCCATGTCTTGTTGGTGGAGTTGGACTGACCACGGATCTCTCACTGCCTTCTGAAAAATACAAACAAAATCTCCATCGGAGAGTGAGATCAGTATAGGTTAAATGAGATGCTCATTGCTAATTATAGGGCAAAAAAGCAAATACTTCACCATGGAAAATATATAAAAAATTGTTGTGAAGATCCCTCGTTCTACTAAAAGTTCTCATTGTAGTGTTTCCTGAAGGGCAGATTACCAAATAACTAACAGATGGCTAAATATATAGGCAGACAAGCAAATGGAAGGATAGCCACGTGGGCCAACAGGCAGGCAGGCAGACACATATCTACATGTGGTTTTTGTCTTTGATGGACAAAAAGAAGTTCCTGACCTCAATGAACAGGACCTTCTCTATCATGTTATTTCATATGAAATTTCACAAGAAAGGACAAGTTGCAAAAGTATGTGGTGAATATAACTGGTACCATGAGTAAAGCAGGCTTAAACTTTAGAATATTATCAACTTTCCACTTCATAATTTCATGTTGATGGGTGGCCTCAATTCTATCTCCTTTTCAACAATACATTTTGCTGGAAATGCTCAAATATCTTCCATCTCAGAAACATTAACTAAACTTGACTGCTCTCCAAATATGACCCACCTTTCCCTTGAGTGGTTTTCCTCCCTGCATTAATCTTTCTACAATGTTCTTACGGAAGTGTCCATATCCCGATAACTACCTTCCCTCAGTCTGTCTCCATTCCTAAT